>JAXCGZ010004895.1:5000-15000 GCA_037179515.1 Halocaridina rubra | reverse complement strand
TATATGTCTGTCTGTATTTCTGTGTATCACTAATAATAGAGATAATGATGATAATAATAATAATTATAATAATAATAATAATAATAATAATAATAATAATAATAATAATAATAATAATACATACATACATACATACATACATACATATACACATGGCCTAATTCCCCCTTGTAAGGAGGGTGGCCGAGCCAAGAAACACGCATTCACCAAAATCCACACATACCTCAACCACTCCTCTTATCTCATTGGGGATAAAGGGTTGCAATGTTTCCCCCCTTCTACCCTGCTTGGGTCACAAGGTAGGCGGGCAAGGATATTCTACAACGAGGCCCGACAGCCGCAGCTCATTTCACCCCATCACTTCATCACATGGCAACTCCCCTCGCACCCGTCCATCACAGTTAACTTAGGTAGAAGGTGCGAGAAATCGCATTGGTCCGTGTCATCCATGCACGATCTTTTTCCATTCGTTCCTATCTCCATGCACGATCTTTTTCCATTCGTTCCTATCTCTTTCATGCACTCTTCCCTGTTCCACTGACATTCCACGTGCAATCAGTGTCACTTTCACCCCGTCCATCCATCTCATTCTAGGTCTCCCTGTTAACCTAACTCCAATCACTTCTGCACCCCATACTCTCTTCACTATTCGTTCATCACTTATCCTTTCCATGTGTCCAAACCAACTCAACACTCTCTGATCTAACCTTTCCGACAGCTTCCTTTCAACACCAATTCTCTGCCTGACATCCTCATTACCTCGCATCCTCATTTCTTACTCTATTCTAGATACACCATCATACTTCTCAAACCCCTTATCTCCATTACATTCAACTTGTTCCTTTCATTCTCTCTTGCATTCCAGGTTTCTGCTCCATACAATGCTGTCGGAACAATTACATCTTTATATATCCTCCTCTTTGCATTCATTCCCAAATACCTATTTCTCATTACACTTTTCAACTCATCTAGACATTTACTTGCTCCCTTCACTTTAATAATAATAATAATAATAATAATAATAATAATAATAATAATAATAATAATAATAATAATAATAATAATAATAATAATAATAATAATAATAATCATAATAATAATAATAATAATAATAATAATAATAATAATAATAATAATAATAATAATAATAATAATAATTAGATGACGCAGTTAAAAATATAATAGCTGATCAATAAACAAAAATAGTGACTAAATAATGATTGTTTGGCAGTTAAAATAGTGGTTTATCTAATTGGTACAGTATGGCTAGTCGTAATCAGAGTGGTTAATGTAAAAAGATACATTTTCGGATTTAGTTCAGTGTGTGATTGACATCGAAAGAAAGAATATCGAAGGATTTTCGCTCTGTCTCTGGTCATCTGCGGGAAAGATTTCACCAGCAATATTGTCTGTTGGTTAAGAGAAGTTGCGGTTATTTATATAATATAAATACATACAGGTAAGAATGTAACTATACCTAAGCTTAATAATGAAGTATTTTGTAATATTATTAGATATCATTTCACTGAAAATAGAAAGTATGCTTTAAAGTTTGAGCATACAAATAGTCTCTAGAACATTCCTCCCATTTTAGTTTTATTGATATAAAAAAGGTTTGTAGATTTTTAATATAGATATAAATGTTTAATCATCCATTATAGAAACATTTAATTTTATTAATGTCTTTGATGTACAGAGAAATATTTAGCTGATTAATATAGAAAAATAGAAGATCTTGGTATAAATTTTTATATACAAATATTCATCCATTTCGTACAGCAAAAGTGGTCAATATTTACATTTACATTTCCGTTAAGAAAATGTTAACGAAATTTATATTAGTTATGTTAGGTTAAAGAAATTAAGACCCTTTTTATTTATTTTATTTATTTATTTATTTATTATATATTTATTTATTATTTATTATATTTATTATAATTCATCCGTTTGGGGTGTGAAACTAAACATTTTCCGATACCAGAGAAGTGATCTGCTTACCTAATAGTCTTTCTTTATCTGGGACTGAACTAACTTAACCGAACTCGTCATAAATTAATATTACTCAATAACATTTTGCCGTTATTTGTTTTTCTAATTTCCTGCTTAGGTACGAACTACACTTTAGCAGAAGTGTGAGGATTGTTCATCCGCCCTCATTTGAGGAACATCAATAGGAATTACACATCAGTTGGAGTTTTACGGTCATTCCTGTTCAATTAAATAGTTACTGAGGCTGTAATCCCACATGAACTCATTTTTAAGTTCACACAAAGAGGTAATGAGGTAGAAATCTGTCTACCGCAAAAGGTTAACTTAGTTCATCTCCAGTTAAAGAACGAGCTGACCAAGTATTAATCACATTCCTGCGGTAATTTCAGGCTAGTTCATCCTCATGTTGCAAAGCGAATTAATAAGGAATCACACTCCAGCCGAATTATTGATTCACTCCCAGTTAAAGAACGACTTTACAAGGTGTATTAACCACACTCCAGCAGAAGTTTTAGGTTATTTCACCCCCAGGTAAAGAAAGGGTTAATAAAGTAGGAATCGTACATCGCCAGTCGAGTTAGGTTAGCCCACCTTCAGTTAAAGGCCCGATTTCTTAAACAGTGTAAACCTAGGATACCATATTGTTATATAGCCAGACACACAAATGGATTTCATAAACGCATCTGACGTAGTTCTGTGTATGGCTAGGATCCGTACGGGATCCTAGCCATACACAGAACTACGTCAGATGCGTTTATGAAATCCATTTGTGTGTCTAGCTAACTAACAATATGGCATCCTAGGTTTACACTGTTCAAGAAATCGGGCCAAAGAAGTGAGTTGATAGGAACCCCCAGGTAAAAATAGTTGGCTAAAGCAGGAATCCTACTCCAAAAGAATTTTAGGCCAGTTCACCCTGAGTTACAGAATGAGTTGATAAGCGGAAACGCAGGTAAAGATAGAGATGATAATTTAGGAATCCTATTCCAAAAGAAGTCTTAGGCTAGTACATCCACAGTTAGAGAGTATTAATAAGGTGTTATTCGTACTCCAGAAGCATCCATTTACAGCAAGGATTAAAATGATTAAATAAAAGCTGATATATTGAGGGTATAGCATTAAGCTAATCATTTCTATTTGTGATGTAAAATATCGAGGAAATAAAATTGGTTCTGCGCATTATATTAGATTTCCTTCGGTTAGGTTCGTTAAAGTTTGTTTTACCCCTTCTCGAGGACCTCCATCTTTTTGGTCAGCAATGTTATTTGTAATGTTAGAAATTGTACCACCCATTGTCATCTTCACTTTCTCTTACTGCTTTTTTAGATGGGTGGATTCTATTCATGTGAGGAGTTGAATCCTCTGCCTCCCATAGCTCAATTTCTCTTGATCTTCAATATCTTTTCTCCAGGAACGGAGGACAGGAGAGCATTCTTAGCCTTTCCCGGTGTCATGAGTCGACCAAAGAATTAATTTTTTTAACTCCGCCACCCACCACGTAAAGGGGCCCTTGTATATTGATCTCTGATAATTTTAAACTCTGGTTAGGTTGGTTTAAGATTTTATATACCCTCCCTGTGGTATTAAGAATATCCATTGTTGGGACTACCGGCTCAAAACAAATATTTTGAACATTTTATGAGCCAATGGATACTAACTTAGCCTAGTCTTCATTTGATTTATTTATTTTTATTTTAGAAAAATTCGAATTGGTCATTATAGTTATTATCTTTATCATTTTTGTTATTGTTATCATGGTTACGTTGGTTGTTTGAACAGTTAAGACCGTAGAAAAAGACGGAAAAATATCCTATTTTTTCTGATCATAGACTATCAATACTTCAAGACGTATATCTTTCAGTAGTCTGTTAACAAAATTATCATAATTTTTCATCGTTCCCTGCTCAGTTAATATTAACAACCTGCACAATTTTGTCTATTTGATGCCAATACATGACGTAAACTGGTATAACCTAGCCACACAATCTTGAACTATGGATGTGATACTTATAATTTGCTTATCAAAGGAACATTGAAATTATAATATTTTTACAATATTACATTTTTGGACATTGTAAACGTCAATAATTAGATTTTAACTTTTTCTCCGTAAGGTCATCGAATATGGAAGAGGAAACATTTTTGGGCATGGTAAAAAAGTTGGCTATTGCAATTCAGTCCAGTCCAGAGAAGTACCGATATGTGAAGAGCAACTGCAGTAACCGAATGACCTACGAAGGACTATTTTATTTTATTTGGAATTTCAAGGACGCTCAAGAAATGTTGACACCATCTCTGATTAATTCAGTGAAATCTGAAGAATCTGCAGAGAGCCTGCGAAAGGAGGGGAACAATTATTATAAAAAGCAGTTGGATAAAGCCTTGGAGCTTTATAACCGGAGTATTATGGAGTCCCCCCATCATGTAATGAGAGATGTGGAGATGGATGAAAATATTGGGAGAGAGGAACGTTACCTCTGCCCATTAATTCAGCCATCGAGGTATGGTGGCATTCCTGATGGTGAACCTACTGTGGGTCTGGCAGTGGGATTCGCCAATAGATCAGCTGTCCTGTTTGAGCTTAAAATGTATGACCAATGCATTGAAGACATTGAATTGGCCCTGAAGTACGGTTATCCAAAGGAAAAACAAGAAAAGCTTGAGAATAGAAGAGCTAATTGTCTTCTTGAATTGAAGACGTGTTCTTCAGAGAGCACAGATTCAGAAGTTGACAATCCAAAGGAAAAGGCTGTGGGAGAAGAGCAGATATCAACAGATACAGACTTCTGTGAGAAGCTGCTGTCTTCCATGCAAATTTCTAAAGACACTGATAAGTCTTGCAAGAGTATGATGAAATCCTATAAAGTCACGTATCCTCCAGTACCTTCCGAGGTTAATGAAGATGTCCCAGTACTTTCTAGCGCTGTTAAAGTGTCCTCTGTACCTGAAAAA
Organism: Halocaridina rubra; assembly: GCA_037179515.1. Lineage (NCBI taxonomy): Eukaryota > Metazoa > Arthropoda > Malacostraca > Decapoda > Atyidae > Halocaridina > Halocaridina rubra. Next base: position 10,059 of record JAXCGZ010004895.1, on the reverse strand, counting down.
GGCAGGTGCTTGATTGCAGCAAGAGACATTGCTCCAGGTAAGACTCTAGGATTCAGTTGAGTGAAAAGCCATATTACTATAACATGAATAACGATGTTTAATGTATACATGCACTAACTTTTATAGATATTGCCGGAATTGCCCTTGTAGTGAATCATACTTATCCCAAATTATTTAAATGCTAACCGCTCTTTTTTTTTTCACTAAAATATTTTAAACCATTTCACTTCAGCAATATATACTTGACATTTTTTCTTTAACATATGCAGGTGAGATTCTAGGTGTTGAAGAAGCACAAAGCATATGCATTGAGAAGGACAAACTCGACCTTCATTGCTCAACTTGTCTGAGGTTAACCATTAATCCCTTACCCTGTCCTGGATGTACAAAGGTGTGGAGTTGTCATTTTTATAGGCTATATACAGGAAATCAATAACTTCTCTTCTTATAAGTCACATATCCCCCATTGTATCCTTACAAATCTATTTCATTTTTGAAATTAGTCAAAGCCAGAATGACAAACTAGTCATGCGATTTCAATTGCAAAGAATTTCTCCTGAATATTGTATTTACAATTCCATAAACAATATTACTTAATATACTTTTTTTATAATGACCTTCCATTATTTTTCTAGATTGTGTTTTGCAATGAGACCTGTCGTCTTAAGGGTTTAAGTGAAGATCATTGGCTAGAATGTTCAATATTACCAACCATGCTTTCCCTAGACATGACCAAACGAAACTTGGTCTTCAAGATGCTCAAATCTTTATCCTACAACGAGCTTAGCGCCTTTATTCGTCGCTTGGAGCGTGAAGGAAAGGATAACCCAGAAAAGGATATCTTTGTTTCATCATCATACAAATCTGTGTATAACCTCTGCACCAACAAAGATAAGCTGTCATTTGAGTTTATCTTTATGCAGTGCCAAATCGCTTTCGTTATCACGAAATTGCTCCTGCAGAGTGGGAGGTTCTTTCTCAACAGCAGGGCTCAGCCTTTTGAGCCAACTTCAGAGGACATTATCAAAACTGGCGCGGTTCTGCTCTCTCATGACATACAATTATACTGCAATCCCTATCAAATATATGATTTACAGGTAATTTTCATAATATCTTTTACATTTAAAATGTGGGATAACCTTACATAGTAATGTAATTTGAAAGTAGTTGAGTAATTACAGGCTCTTTTCTTTTCAGATCAAGGATTCTGTGGGTGCTGGCGTATTTCCAACATTAAGCTTAATGAATCACTCATGTTATCCCTCCGTTAGACATTACTCTTGTGGAAGGAGCTTGGTCTGTAGAGCCATTCGTCCCATACCTGATGGAGAGGAGCTTACGATTTCGTACGCTTCAGAGTTCCAAAAACAGCCTCGAGCGGAAAGGAAGCCTATTCTGGATAGATATATGTTTTCATGCACTTGCGAAGCTTGTGAGAATAACTGGCGAACTTTTGAAGATTTACCATCACTCCGGCTCAAATGCTTAGAATGTCAAACTCCCATAGAGGGTAGACTTCGCCTCTGTCAAGCATGCGTAGTCAAAAGCACTAACAAAGACTCGACATCGGCAGTCATAACCGTGGAACAGTACGAAGAGATTGACAAGATCTGGAGCGGTGTGCTGGGAGCTAGTTCTTTGGAGTCGAACATCAGCAATGGTGTTAAAATGACCCAAAAAGATTATTCGTTTATTTGCGAGTCCCTTCAGCTCTTGTATACCCGCGTTGTTATGCCTTGTCAACATGTACTTATTTTGCAGAATCTTTTGTATCGGTGCTTTGAAGATGGTTTTTAAGTCTAGATGAATTCTGATGTTTTGGCATTGTGAAAAATTAGGTAAGGGCTGTAATTTTCTGCATAGTACGCTATTAATGGGTTTGTAATTATGATTAGTTTTCTAGGCTTTTCGTCTTTTGTGTATTTAACCATTCATTTGAATAAAAATCTTTATCACATATATCTTTCCTTAATCAGAATCGTTGTGGCTATTACACGAGAAATTAGTTTTAATGTTCGGATAGATTTGAGATATAACTATTTATCATTAAAAGTTTTGAAAGTATAAAAATTCTATGGAAAACTCCTACAGCAAATTCCTGGTTTTTAAAGCAGTTTTAGTCCAGCAAAATCAACATGGAGGACGCATATTATATTTTTGTTTTTGCTAAAAAAAATCCATGCATATCAAAGTTATCCATAGAAACTAAATCATTCTTTATTATGGCAAAGCGCGTCTTCTTTTACATTTTAAGATAAACTAAAGTATAATTTGAAAATCAAATATTCGGGATTTGCCGATGAAACGACAAAATAATCAACCATTTATTTGTAGATTTCATTTCTAATAAAATAACACATGTAAAAGATATATATTTAATGTGCTTCATGGCAAGAGAAAGATATCGGATAACAAGAATTCGTAAGTAGGGGATATGGAAATATGAGGCTTTTTGCAGGAGTTAATACGAATGACAATTGAGTAATCTAACACTGAAGATATTACACGAAACTATCAATATACAATACTAAATCCGGATATCCATCGGAAATTTTTTGTTATAACATACAGTTGTCAATATGCACTTGCAATAGGACTCTACAAGAAAAAAAAAATTAAAATCTGGCGAGTTTCTTAACGACTTAAATTTTTTTTTTTAATCGGATATACGTATGATATTTCAAGTGAAAGTTTTTAGAGAATGACCCATCACTTATATGGAAAACATCAGGTTTTTAATGTGTGAAAACCAATGGTTATTTAAAGATCCCTCATGCTAAAACAAATTATTACACAATTCACAACTGTTAGGCCTTTCTTTGTTGTATAATGCAATATGACGTTGGCAACAGATATTCATATAAAATGCTTTATCTCAAACATCACACGTGTATGGTCTCCTTCGCTGTGAGATTTTTATTTTTTTTAATCGTTACCCTGAGTGCATGCCCTTGCTAACCTCAGACCGTGACGGGGCGCGAACCCTCGACCTGGCGCCTCAGAGTCGCGGACGCTACCGCATGAGCCACGGCGACTACTCGCTGTGAGATTTGGTATGGCATGCTAAATAACGCGTTTGAGAAAACACTATTGTGACACCAGGACGGGCCAAAAAATAATAAAATAAACAGCTCTCATCGGGTCTGGGCACGAAAAATACATGAAGAGAAACAGAGATGGAGAGTGTAATGACTTGTCAGATACCACATATACGCACTCATGTGGTTCCTTAGTTATGTGAACTGAAGAATACAACTCCAAACAATTTTTAAAACAGTAGTTAAGAGTGTTACAAAAGGGAGGTCATCTGTCACTGTGAATTAAAGTATGAGGCTTTAAGCTATTTTTACTTTAATGGAGTTTATCTCCATTATGATATATTAATAGTAATCCCTCTAAGAAATTAAGAATTAAGGATAAAGGTAATAAAGTCTTTGCATATCAGTTTTGAATAGTAATCTGAAAACCAAAAACTAATTAATTTCACTACAATACGAAAACTCATGGAAAAAAATGACTGCCTAATGCTGTTTTACAGGATACATGCTTCATTTTTGTCTCCATTTTAATTGCAATATTACATTTAGGAAATTTACAGTGGTTTTTGGTAATTTCTATATTAAAATTTCTATATATAATTTCTATAATTCTATATTATTATTATTTCACTCAGACATCAGAAGTTTTTCATGAATTTCTCCCACGACTTAATAATTGATATAATGGTTATCCAATGATTTTTAAAGATATTTTCAATATTTTATAATTTAATTTCCTTATTAAAATTGCTAGTTTTGTAGTCACCGTGGCCAAGCGTTAGCGTCTGCGACTTTGAGACGTCATTTCGAGGATTTGCGACCCGCCACGGACTGAGGTTAGTAAGGGCATGCAGTCAGGGTGACGATTACATCTGCCAAAACAAGTTCTTCGAGAGAAGGCAATCGTCTTAGCCCTTGGTAGAAAAGGGAGTCCGTGACGTAAAATCGAATCAATCATTAGAACTGCTGGTCTTGCGACTTTTCCCCGTCCAGTAATTAGCATTCACGCTATCCCCCAACATTGATGAAGAGGGGAAGTCAAGGTATCACTAAACTAGCAAAGTCTGATAGAAATGTATATCAAAACCACGCAAAACACACATACAAAAAACACAGGAAAATAAGAATATTAATGATCAGCTTGGGGAGGGGTGCCAATAAATTTAATTGAATAAATTGAATAGTTTCACACTTACAATGAGAGAAATGAAACTACAAAACATTGAAAGATATCTGGAATAAATAAAAAAAAACATTAATTTCGATTATCAACTCTTATCTTAACTGGGAGTGAATTAACCATAGCTAGCTTAGTATTATCATATATTTAATGAGATTTTTTTTTTAACCGGGGGTATGAAAGTGAATTTAGTAAACATATAGCATACCAATTTGCACACTTATATACCCCCCATCAAATGCTACCCCTAGGCACCAAGGGGGGTAGGAAGATGTACAAACCCATGGCTGGTAATAGGTAACCGTTTATTACCGTAACCTTGTACAATTCTCAAAATTTCCTGTTTGGCACTCTACGCTGATGGAGCGAATTCTTGATAAAGGTTTACTTTCACATCCTTAACTGATATATAGATGCCAACATATAAAAATATACAATCATTATAAACATTAATTTAAATTCTTAAGTCGTTTCTTAACAGGTGTGAATTAACAACTAATCCATTATAACAACCTTTTATAAGTTTTTTTATTTAAATGCGGGTGTTAATGTAAACATTTACTCTATCATAATAACATTAAAGGTACCCAAGCGGTTAAAAGATCAACTTCAGTTCACGGTAATGTTGAGGTCATTTGCCTGCCTGACTGACCCTTGTAACCTGGTCAACTCTCCCATACCCAAGTCACATTAATACGCAGTCACATATTGGTTTGCATGGATATGGTTCGTATTATGCACCCCTTCCATAGCTATGCCCGAGATCTCAATGTCACCAACACTTCCTGAACTCTGTCGCGTTGCTGTGTTAACACCCATATTTACCCCCCCCCCCCTTGAG
>JAXCGZ010004894.1:22500-26556 GCA_037179515.1 Halocaridina rubra | reverse complement strand
CATATAACATATTTTCCAGAATGATTCGGTGCTTCACTTGAGAACGAGCACAGGAACGAGAGGCGGAAATATACAGCACATAGAGCTGAAGTCGATACCTTGCAAACGGAAGTTCTAAGTATATTTTTCTAAGGGTTATCTAATTGCAAGGAAATTGATAAATTCTCAGACATGAGGATAAAGAGTTACTCCACAGAAAAAAAAGCATAAGAGTTCTTGAATACGAGTATATAGGTTCTTGGGTATACTTACGTCAATACACTAACTACTTACGTAAATAGTGAGATTTTGGTGTTATTTTCAAAGGAATACAAAGATGAAAGACACTAACTTTAAGTTCATCTTTAAAATCATGTTTCGGTGTAGGAACATAATGAAAAGAAGGTATGAAAACAGACAAAGAGAAAAAAATACACATTGTAGCAGACAATTCTAATTTACCTCTAACCATACGCGATTCCATAATTAGAAAAATCATAAAAAGATGACCTGCATCTACTTTAAAGAAAATAATGAATGTCAATGCACCAACTAATAGTATTACTGTCATGGCCATTAATACGGTTACAGCAGCTGGACACTAAAAACCTGTAATATATCTTTTAATGACGGTCGAGAGAGAGAGAGAGAGAGAGAGAGAGAGAGAGAGAGAGAGAGAGAGAGAGAGGAGAGAGAGAGAGAGAGAGAGAGAGAGAGAGAGAGAGAGAGAGAGAGAGAGAGAGAGAGAGAGAGGAGAGAGAGAGAAATTTAAAATCACCAAAGAACAGCCCAGTCACCTTAACAGACAACTCAATGCGCTTCTTCGTTTCAAGACTTCGTAGAAATCGGACTTAATTTGCTTTATATAAGCTGCATCTTAGCATGACACGACTTTGCTAATGGGGCAATTTCATTTACTACGGAGGAAAGCCCGAAGATGCACACTCACTCTTGTAAGAGATGAAATCTGTAGTACTTAATCATGACTAAGGGGAAATGTAAACAATGAGTGAGATTCATGTTCTAATCATTAGGTGGTCTCAACGCACCTGCATTGGTCCACTTGCAGCAACCTACACTTCTCCACTGCATAATGGCTATTTTGTAATCACACACACAGACACACAACGCAATATACTTAAATATGAAAAAATACTAAGCTAAATCAAGCGAGGTATAATAATCATTTCTAAGAGGGAGATAAAAAATATTCATAGTGCACGCAACATTATATGTTGCTGAAAAAACTGACGATATATATTACGACAACGTAAATGGGGCTTTTCAAGGGCTGTACATATTATCTACGAGCACCAAGTCATTAAATTTGTTCATGAAGAAAATGGTGAACAAAAGGAACATAATTACAAAAGTAAAAGCCTTGTACTGTACACTGCCTTGGCAATGTTACTGAGTAAACAAATAGGTCAGCTAAGTAGAAATGGACAGAGGAGGAAAATTCCCAGATATTACATGCACAAGTAACTACATAAATAGCGATAGTACACACACACACACACACACACACACACACACACACACACACACACACACTCTCTCTCTCTCAAACACACACACACACACACACACACACCCACACACACACACACACACACACACACATACATACATACATACACACAGGCACGCATGCACACATACACACACACACACAGACCTTACAAGAAAGAGAGGGCTGAGCAGATTGCATATTCTTAGAAATTCAAAAGGCATTTGATACGGTCCCACATAGGAGACGTATTAAGAAGCTCCAAGTAATGTCAAGAATAGGTGGAAATGTCTTGGAATGGTTAAAAACTTATACAGAAGGAAGGATACCTACCAGAGTCTGTAATAGCATTTTTGAATATGTTTGCAGATGATGCATAGATTGTGAAGAAATAAAAAGACTAAAATACTGGTAGAGAACTTAAAGATGACCTAAATAGTCTCCAAGAGTGGTCAGAAAATTGGCTAACGAAATTCAATACTTCCAAATGTAAGGTGATGAGAATGGGTACAACTGCAAGAAGTCCCAAGTCTGGGTACTCAATAACAGGAGCAGAACTTCAAAAGACAGAGAGTGAAAGAGATCTAGGCGAAAACATACTGGCAGATTTCTCTCTGGATGGCATAGTAAAGGCTGCATTTGCTTTCAAAGTAAACGTAAGAGCGGTCTTCACACACAAGGACAAGGAAGTGCTAGAAATAATATTGTAACTTATTAAAGGTAGGTGCTAAAAATACGCAACCTCAGTTATGGGGAGAGGCTGAGGGAATTAGACTTACTATCACCTGAAGCTAGACGAAATAAGGGGATATGGTCACGGCTTTTAAATTCCTCCCTGGATTTGACATAGGGGATAGGGATTAGTATTTAAGAAAACTTATTTGCAGGATGTATGAAAGTCCTTTTTTGGTGTAAGAATAGCTTTTGGCTGGAATTTGCTAAGCGAGGATGTAGTTACTGCTAATTGCATTCAAATTTTTAACGACAAATATGATAAGTATCACTGAGTATAAAAATAGAACCGACCAGGAGACAGAGTTACGACCATAGGGCTCTTTCCCGTCAGGACAATTAGGAAATCACACACACACACACACACACACACACACACACACACACACACACACACACATGCACGCACACAAAACACATGCAGAAGTTGCATTCTCTCACACACATACACAGACACTTTATTTTTTTAATTTGCTCAGCGAAATTATAGGCCTGATAAATTCCTAAAGGTAAAATATCAAATAACTTTTTGTAATTTTCAATATTCATAAGCAATACTGTATGGCTTTACCCCAGTGAGCAACGAGAGCGTATTGAATCTTGTAATACAATGAATAATATATCGTTTTTATTATTACCTGGGTTTTGGCTGCATAGAAATGGCTTTCAGCCCCGTATTGGCTGCGTGTAACAGAAAGCAATAAAGGATAGTCGAGAGGAGCTGACAATCCCTTATTCCTTGTCCCCCCCCCCCCCCCCGCACCACCAAAACAAATAATAAAACACGTCCTGATAGACAGGGATGTCAGAGTCACGCTATTTCCACTATTCTGTTACAAATGTAATATATAGTTATCAGCTTGATAAGAAATACATGTCTTTTATGTGTCTGCGCATGTATATACTCGTGTAATTACCTAATTGTGTTTACGGGAAAGAGCCCAAAGCTCGTATCTTCCCGTCTCCTGATCGATTCCATTTTATACTTAGTGATACTTATCATACCTGTCCTTAAAACTATGGATTGAGATAGCATTAACTACCTCCTCGGTTAGCCAATTTTTATATAACCTTTGTGTGTGTGTGTATGTGTGTGATTACCTAATTGTGATTACCTAATTGTGTTTACGGGAAAGAGCCCAAAGCTCGTATCTTCCCGTCTCCTGTGTGTGTGTGTGTGTGTGTGTGTGTGTGTGTGTGTGTGTGTGTGTGTGTGTGTGTGTGTGTGTGTGTGCGTGCGCGCGCTTTCGTGTATATATATATATATATATATATATATATATATATATATATATATATATATATATATATATATATATATATATATATATATATATATATGGCAAGTAGGAGAGCATTTTGGAACAAAGTTTGCAAGTCTAATATACTCAAGTGTATAAACCAGATGAATGAAATTTATCAATGCAAAAAGTAAAAGAATGAGAGTAAAATCAATCTGGTTATTACAGTTTTGCGAGAGCCACAGAAAGAGAGATTGCATCCCTTGCTTGGCAGAACCTGCTCATTCAGCAAGCTCGGTGAGTACATCATGATATTTTAGGGTCTAAAGGGGGGTTTACACTATCAAACGGTTCGTCGAACCGCGTTCGACGAACCGTTTGACCGTGTAAACCCCCCTTAAGTTGGTAGCATCTTTATAAGATTGAGTTTCTCTTAAAACGAAAATGCCCATTCAATAATTCAAACACGGGGAGGGGTAACTAAACATCAATTACACACATTGCAGGAAAAAAAACAAACATTAAACATGGTTAGTAGCCAAAAGTGAGACACAAGCAAAAGTAACGAGCGAGATGAAAGGAAAGGATGTAAAT
>JAXCGZ010004894.1:5000-20000 GCA_037179515.1 Halocaridina rubra | reverse complement strand
TTTATCTCTTCTTCTGAATGACAGCGACAGGTAAGGAGCCTAGTTTACGTTTTTCAATTATTTAAACTTCGTAATCTCTACCAATACTGAATTTATATTCCAAAGATTTCACTGAATTTAGCAACTACTGTTTCCTTTAATGACTTTCAAGTTCATGAAGAATCGCCACATCATACACTTGATTTTTTTTTTTCCACTAGTTAAACTTACTGGAGAGATCTAGATCATTGAGGTTGGAACGTGATATCAAAGAGTTATTTACGTGGCTCTTTTAACTTCTGGTATTTATAAGGCGATTAGATAGCTGTCAGTTTTTATAAATGTATATTCAGTGTACATTATAATCTATTTTTTTCTGTGACGGCCTTTAAAACCTGACCAGCCAATCATATATGTTTGTGAGTCACTATTTTTTGCATATCAGAGCCTAAATATGCCATGTTTCTCTTGTCTAATTATGTAATGACGTTTTTATATAATTTTAACTCTATGGTGTGCAAAAGGAGATGGAGAAGTTAAGAAAATTCTCATCACCCATAACATTCAACACCCATTGACATACTTATTTTTAATCTAATAATCTCCTATGCTAGGCAGATCTGGAGATGGTATGCTTTAATAACCGGCCATTCTACATATTTGGGGTTTTTGGGTGAATAATTTCTTTTGCAACCTCTGAAGGAGTTGCGATCCCCAATTATCTTGCATCCAAGAATGCACTACTGACTGCATTTTTGACCAAATTTCCATTTGAGGTGTATCAACTTGGTTTTCGACTACCGTATGCACTAAATCTTATGAATAATATACATATACAATAAAAAATAAATAAATAAAAAATAATTTAAAAATCTACAAAACAGCGTCATATGCCTTACTAGTTTGGCAAGCTATTAATGTAAAAAAAAAATTTTTAATCAAAATATTAAAAAAATATTACATAATCTATAAAACAGAGCTAAAAAAAACTGTTGTACACTGTCAAACAGGCAACGTAAACAACTCTCTAAAACCGTAGACGGCAACAATATATATATATATATATATATATATATATATATATATATATATATATATATATATATATATATATATATATATATATATATATATATATTAAAAAAAAAATCCATAATGGAGAAAATATTTCACCGTTGTTCCGGGTGTCGTAGGAAATGACTAAAAGGGATATGGGAATGGAAGCTGACAACACCTCCTTCCACGAGTCTCTTTTCTTACTGGAAGAGAGAATATCTGGAGAGCTGAATATATCTGCGGCCTTGTGGCCTATAATTCTCTCATTACAGATGTGATCACCATGATGGATTCATAGAAATATAACATATAAGAAGATATTATAATTATAATTATTGTTATTATTATTATTATTATTATTATTATTATTATTATTATTATTATTATTATTATTATTATTATTATTATTTATAAAGAAAAATAATGAATTAAGAAAAAAAAAGTATATTTCTCATATTCAAATTACATTTCCACTTCTGCTTCAAATAAATACTGAGTAAATACTAAAAAAAGAAAAAATGCTGAACAACATTAAATCACTATTCGCAAAGATATTGTATATCTTTTCATTCCCAAAAACATCAACGACTAAGTAAACGATTTCTTGAAGAGTGTAAACCTAGGATACCATATTGTTAGCTAGACACACACAAATGGATTTCATAAACGCATCTGAGGCGGTTCTGTGTATGGATAGGATCCCCCTAGCACACAAATGGATTTCATAAACGCATCTGAGGCGGTTCTGTGTATGAATAGGATCCCCCCATGGGGAGATCCTATCCATACACAGAACTGCCTCAGATGCGTTTATGAAATCCATTTGTGTGCTAGGGGGATCCTATCCAAACACAGAACCGCCTCAGTTGCGTTTATGAAATCCAATATGCGTGTGTCTAGCTAACTAACAATATGGTATCCTAGGTTTACACTGTTTAAGAAATCGGACCGATGTGTAAGATAAGCTTTTGAGGCATCACATGAGACACAGCCACGTAGAAGATAAATAAGGTAATATATTATTTAGTCTTCCTAAGTATTATCCATTTCATTCTTCATATATTTTTCGGACTTAAGAGATGCGATATAATAGTACATCGTGTACTAAATTAAAATCAGATACGATTTTATAGTACCAATGAGAAATAGAATTGGAAAAATTAAAAAAAAATACAATAATTTCTATATCATTCTAGTTTTCATGATTTTTTTCTTATTATTCTAACTTTTTATTGATTTATTCCTCTTCTTTTTTTTAAAGTAATTATAAGCCAGTTTTCCTAATTAACATACGTGTCAGATAGCAACGAAGCAATACAATGAGACTACGTACCATTTACCCATTAACAAAAAGCCAAGTCAAATCTTTTACATTTAAAATTATATTCCATTCTTTAATGAGACCTATTCTCAGGAAATGGTGCCGTTTATTCCATCAAAGGTCAATCATTTAAACTAACATACTAATTATTGGCCCGATTTCTTACACAGTGTAAAGCTAGGATACCATATTGTTAGTTAGCTAGACACACTTACAAATGGATTTCATAAACGCATCTGACGCGGTTCTGTGTATGGCTAGGCTCCCATATGGGATCCTAGCCATACACAGAACTGCGTCAGATGCTTTATGAAACCCATTTGTGTTTCCATAGCTAACTAACAATATGGTATCCTAGGTTTACACTGCTTAAGAAATCGGGCCATTGGCTAGGAGGCAGCAAAAGCCACTCCTCTCCTATGTATGTGATATTGCTTTCATCACAAACGCATAAGCTGGTCCTCTCTCACGGCAAGCTGGTGTAGTAAAACGCAGTAAATAAGTGTAACTAGAGCCATGACAACTAGATTAACCACAATGAACGAACAAAAAAAATCGACTATTAATATCATCTAATATCAAAGCCTTTAAAACGACGCACTCAAGTTTTTTTTATTCATCCGAAGCCTAAAGTCAACAAATGAAGATTATTTTTTATCGTTATAACGGATATTATATAAAACTCAATATTTCTAAACGTAAGTCTCTCTCTCTTTCTCTCTCTAAGAACAATATAAATTTATTTAATATAACAGTTTACCTATAAATTAAAACATTATATATATATATATATATATATATATATATATATATATATATATATATATATATATATATATAATATATATATATATATATATATATATATATATATATATATATATATATATATATATATATATATATATATATATATATATATATATATACACACAGTATGTATGAACTGTGGTTGAAGCGACTTTACACTCTTAATACATCTTCACTGAATTAGAGAGAACAGCAAAGAGCACAGGATTGCAAGAAAACATGAATCCATAAAATCACATTAAAAATGTGCAATTCTACAGCGTAATGACACCACAAAACAAGATTTGATCCCTTTTAAATGTCTTACTTCATTTTTGATGGTTCGTTTGCCTCCAAACGTCATTATCGACTTAGTATATATATATATATATATATATATATATATATATATATATATATATATATATATATATATATATATATATATATATATATATATACCCACTATGAAGAATGCATGAATAGCTGCATATGAATATCGATAAATAGAATCTACGGATTAATATAGCAGTTAATATCTTGTAAAGCCCATCTTAAACTTTCCATTGCACTTTCTGATCAAATCTGGGCAACTAACCTTTAGAATTAAGGCAATATTGGAGGGTAAGTCAAACCACACATATTGTTTACTTGAGCAGTCAAGGCAAAGCCTGTCTCCAAAACGGGTTCCATTATATTCAGTTATATACTATCATGTGTCCTATCAAGAAGCTCTATCCCATAATGAGAATTTTATACTTAAGCAATAACGAAAACGACAAACGCCATCATGGCCAGTCTGACTATCCTCCATCGAATGTGTGAATTTTCACTAAGAGTCCCACCAACGAGTATTATACTCAAGGAATAACGATAAGAATTGTCGCAATCGAAATAAACTAATAATCCTACAACGAATTGTTAATATTCCAAAAGACTTTCCCAACATGAAATGTAGGTCATTCATTAACATCTCCCCCCCAAGGACAAATATCTCTCACTGAATATCTGATTTAATAACAAAACAGAACAAAAGAAACTGATGCGAAATCCTGGATTTATAAAAGAGAAGAACAGTTGGAAATGAACAGATATATAAATAAGTCAATAAATACATAGACATATGTATCCAATAATACAGAATAGAACTGAAAGAACGAAAAGAGAGAAAATATACAGTTCTAGTGTCATCTTTAAAAATAATATCAGATCTAATGAAAGCAAGCTTCGACGGAGTTATAAATAATGTGATAACCAAGAATGCACACACCCCAATGTCCAAACCAGTATCGCCAACGACTCTTAGGTCAATGACCTCGTCTCAAAAGTCCAAGAGCCGGTTTCTTCCTATGCATACAATTAACACTGAAAACATTTTTGATCGTATGTACTCGTACTGGCATCTGAGAGACCTTACGTATTAGTTTCGGAATAATGAGTAAGGGGGGTTATATATTCCAAACTAATTAAAGGCAGAAAGCCTATTGACAGACGCTAATTGCTATCCTAGGGCGCTATGTAGCAAACATGTTGAAATTACTATTTATGAGTTCCATTTCTAGCTAATGAACTGGATCACAATAAAACAGTTAAGATATACCCAATTCACAATGAAATCTCTATATTAACCGATCATTATTAATCAAAATGTCACTCCGAAGTAGTACAGCAAAACTAATACCATGGTATCATTTCTTTTTTTCTTTTATGAGTGAGACATCGAGACGACCAAAAAGATTTGCCCCCGTCAGGTTAACATTGATAAGAAAAAGTAGCAGCATAAGGACAAGGCAGAAATAAGAATAGAAAGAAAGCAAAAGGAACAGAGATGGGGAGTGTGATGACTTGTTAGATGTGAGTGATAAGAGATGTGTAACAAAGATACAGATGCAAGCTTGGGAAATGAAACGTAAATGAAGGGAAGACTCGTTGATTACGTACTGATACAGTCAGTATTCCACACAATCATAGTCATAGTCATAGATTTTATTGTCAAATATTTAGAATACATACATGAATAAATATATACATTATATTCAGAGGCACTAGCCTGCTGAGCAAGAGCTCCTTGGCAGGCAGTTTAATATACATTTCGCATAATTTAAAGTATGACGGCAATAGTTAACAAGAGCTCCAATACAGCAATCTCATACTTATCTTGTAATAAAACAAAACAGTAGCCTGACCTTAACCTGGACATAATGATACACCAATACTGTATTAATTATTAATCAACAGCTGCTTGATTTTGCCTAGTAAATAAATGCTGTTTGAGTTTCTTTTTAAATAAAGTTGTGACAGTTATTGTTTTTAAATCTTCTGGTAATGCATTCCAACATTTTGGGCCAAAACAGTGAATAGAAAATTTGTACAAGGTTGTTCTCGGCTGTGGACATATCATATTTATATTGTTACCTCTGGTTCCATGGTTGTGTTGAATAAATCTAAATAATTTTCTGTTATCATTAGCATCACTATGTATAATAATAAGACAGAAATATTGTATCAAGTAATTAAATTTAGGCAAGTTTAGCTCCTTGAATAAAGAGGAAGTTGAGTCATATTTTCCACTATATGTAATAGTTCTGATCAGTCTTTTCTGAGTTACAAATACATCCCTTGAGGCAGAGATCACGCACGCACACACACACACACACACACACACACACACACACACAGAGAGAGAGAGAGAGAGAGAGAGAGAGAGAGAGAGAGAGAGAGAGAGAGAGAGAGAGAGAGAGAGAGAGAGAGAGAGAGAGAGAGAGAGAGAGAGAGAGAGAGAGAGAGAGAGAGAGAGAGAGAGAGAGGAGAGAGAATCAACTAGACATTTATAAATTTACTACATCAAACAAAATATTCTGCCTTAGATTTCTTGAACTACAATTAAACCTTATTATTTTTCTTTGCTACTTTTAACAAATCAAATTCGGATCTCTCGGTATAGTCAAATACTAAACAACTTAAGGAGTGATTATTTTTTAATACTTCATTGTATAATATATATATATATATATATATATATATATATATATATATATATATATATATATATATATATATATATATATATATATATATATATATATATATATATATATATATATATATATATATATATATATATATATATATATATATATATATATATATATATATGATAGTTCTTTTTATTAAAAATCGTAACTTGTTGATTTTTACTAACTATATTTTGTAAAAAAAAAAAAATCGTAAGGATGCTAAAAAAAATTAATGACAGGTATATTATATCCTATAGGAGAGCAACTGGAACAGACATTCTAGCTCTTGATAATGTATTCAGTCAGCCTACTAAGCTGACAAAGGTTACCATTTGAGAGAAGCCATGAACTTAAGATTCAAAATCCCAATGAGATTATGATCAAGATATACTTTACGAACCACGCCACGAGGAGTCAAACTCCAGACCTCTTAGGCGCGAATCTGGACACTTTTTTTTTTTTTTTAAGATTGTGACACCAGGACGGGCCAAACAAATAAAAATAAATCTACCCTGTTCAAGCCTGGGCACGAAGAAAAAAAGAGAAACAGATGGGGAGTGTTGTGACTTGTCAGATGTGAAGCGATAATAAGACATGTGTAACGAATATCCAAGATATTTGGCATTAACGTAGGCATAGAAAGAGATACATCACCTATAAAAATAACAGAACGCCGGTGTCTTTATTCTGTTTGCTGTCATATCAGAGGCCTCAGTGAACACATCGCTTGAAGTGTGGGGTCAATAATGGAACAGATCTTAACGAGCTTGGTCTTTCCAATAGAAATGCAAATGCATAAACACACACACACACACATCTTTGCAGTATGTAAGGAAGTACTCTTTTAGTGTAAGAGTAGTTGATGATTGGATTTCGCTAAGTGAGGAGGTAGTTAATGCTAACTCAATCCACAGTTTTAAGGATATAATATGATAAGCATCAGCGAGCACAAAATTGGAACCGACAAGGAGAAGGGGAGTTACGAACATGGGGCACTTTCCCGTTAGTACAATTAGGTAATTACTTAATTACTTACTTACACATGTACACTCACACATATACACACACACAAGTGTTTTTCCTCAGTTGCGTATTCAAGCTTTTCCTAAAGTGGTTTTATATTATTACCAAAGTCAGTTTATAAGTTAGGGTATGTGTTTCCAGAAAAATTATTCACTGAAAAGATTAAATTCGTACTCAAAACAAGAAAACAAAACAAATTTGTGGGAGGTTAAATAATAACTTTTTTTGGGTACTCTGCGAGACAAACTCCACGATGAAACCCGAGGATCCCAGGGGGTTGTGGGAGGGGGAGTAACTCTTAGGAATCGGAAACAGAGTCAGGCGCCTTTCAACCCTCGTATCAAACATGGATGATAAAATTCAGAATATGGATAGAGAAATGAAAGAAGGCTGTGAAAGTATGTAAAACCGAAAATGAAACAAAAAAGAGAGATTATATGATATTTAGGGGAGAGTAATATGGCACAAAGGGAGGAAAGAAATATTACAAAAATGAATAAAAAAAAAAAAAAGCTGGAAGGGGAAAAGAAAGAACTAGAAGTCAGGATTTCTAAACATGAAGATAACAAACACTTTAGTGAAAGACTAAATTATTAAAATGTTAGTTAGTTGCTCTCTTCTGAGAGAGATGACATTGCAGATAGGAATGTCCAGATAAAGGAAAATATCAAAAAGTTTAGAAAAAAATTTCAGATGAGTAAGGAACATGAGGGCATTGCAAGATCATTTGCAGATGCAGTGAGGAAAAATGAGGCAGTGAGGGAGGTGACACTGGAATGCAAAGAGTGTTGACTACAAAGATATAGTAATAGAATAAATGAAAGATGTGATTGAAAGGGGGAATCAACTGATTAAACAAACATATGATAATGAGAACTCAGTGATAATCTCAGGCATAAGTGAATCCTAGGAGTCAACATGGCAGGGGAGACGAACATAATAAAACTAAGGTTTTAGACCTGACAAGGATGCTTAGTGAAGTATGTGGTCCAGAGAATATTGTCAGTACTCACCAAATAGGTAATTATTCTAGGGAGGGAAAAGCAAGAATAATGAAAGTAACCTTTGAGAGGAGACACATGTAGAGAATTATTGATGAGGGCAAAAATCCTAAGACCTTCAAGAATTCAGAGCAGTGTTCATTAGACATAAAAACACAGGAAGAGATGGAAATATTCAAAAGCTTGTTGCAATAAGCTGGAAGGTTAAATGAAGGACGAAATGAAGAAAAGCAATTTTTTTCAGAGTTTTTCCAGCCAAAGTGGAGATAAAGAAGACAATGCTAGGAGATCAGGGGACGCAGTCTCATTAAGATTGCTGTAGACAAATGCTGATGGGGTAGCTGGTAAGGCAGCAGAATTAAAGGATAAGATTCACAACAGTAAGGCAATACTGAGGCGGTTACAGAGACTAAGTTAAGTGAGAACATAAACAGTGTCACAGTTTTTCCTAAGGGTTTCAGAATATCAAGGGTTGAATGATCTGGGAGGACAGGTGGAGGGATAGCATTGCTCAGTGAAAAGTTTCAAGTAGAAGAGATAACCTTTGCTATAGAAAGTGAGTTCAAGGAATCTATTGCTGCTTTCATATATACTTGGTTCAAAGGTCATTATAATAATTGTCATATATAACCCACCAAGGAATCAACAACAGAGATTTACGAGGAAATTCTTATAGGTACTATCGAAGTTATAAACTCAGTTGTTAACATCGTATGGGTTGAACGTGTAAGACTTTAAGAGAGATTTTAATCATAGAGAGATAGATTGGACGAATCCTGACCCACACACTGGGAAGGATTCATCTGGGGCAAGAATCCTAGATTGTGTACAAGGATATTTCCTAAACCAACATGTATAGGAAACAACAAGGGCGAGGAGTGGAGATGAATCATCACTGCTCAATCTAGTATTCACAGATAATGTGTTGGATATAGACAAACTTGAGTATGAACCACCAATTGGAAGAAGCAAACACTGCATGTTGTTGGAGTATATCATCGATGATGTTCAGCCTGAAAGTAGGGCACTGAGAAGGACCCGAGGAGGAACTATCCGAAAGGAGAGTATATCAAAATTATTAATAATTGGCAGTTATTAACTGGAAGACCTTATTTGACAACAAAGCTGTACAAGAAATGTACAAATTCTTTTGTGAGGAATATGGGAAGGTAGTTACTTGTTGAATATCTTCCACCAAAATAGGAGTTATGCATGCCGAAAATATATGGTTAATAAAAAGTGTATGAGAGCTTAGGAGTGGAGAGACAAATGTTGGAATAGGTATAGGAGAAAAAATATAAATGCCTGGTAGACTTACAAATAAGCAAAAATTGATTACCTAAGTAAAAGAGAGGCAGAGAGAGATTATGAAAGGCATATTACAAGAAGGCTAAAGAAACTTCCGAGCATTTCCACAACTTTATCAGAGGAAAACTGAAGGTCAAAGAACAGGTTTTGAAGTTAAAGAGGGGAGACGGAAGCATCACTGAGACAGATGAAGAGATCTTTGAAGAATTAAACAAGGAGTTTTAGTCAGTATTTACAGTAGAAAATATCCCACCCAATCAGATTACAGACATGAGAGATCATGGGCCGGTATTAGAGAACATCATCTTTTCAACTACAGAGGTATGCAAAGCACTGATGGAGTTAAATGCCCATAAAGCTACAGGTCCTGATGACACATCCCCTTGCGTGCTTAAAATTGCAGGAATATGGGGAGATTCCACGATGCTGGAAACAAACGAACATGGTACCTATTTTCAAAAAGGGAAGGAGACATACGGCTCATAACCATAGGCCTGTTTCCTTGACCAATGTAGTTTGCAAAGTTATGGAGAAACTACTAAAGAAAACGCATCTCTCGTCACTTGGTATCTTCAACAGCTTATCAATGAGACAACATATCTTCAGAGAAAGCAGATAAACAGCAACAAACTTATTAGAATTTTATATGGTAAGCCAGATCTTACAGAAAAGAGAGAGCTGAGCATATTACATATTCTTAGAATTTCAGAAGGAATTTAATACGGTTCCACATGGGAGACTTATTAAGAAGCTCCAAGTAATGGCGAGAAAAGGTGAGTATATCTTGGAATGGGTAAAAACTTACTTAGAAGGAAGGGTACAGAGGGTTAGAGTAAAACAATCAGTGCCTGAATAGAGAAGGGTTAGTAGAAGGGTTCCACAGGGCTCAGTTTTGGGCCAATTTTGTTCCTTGTATACGTAAATGACCTACCAGTCTTTAAATTCATTCTTGAATATGCTTGCAGATGAACCAAAGACTGTGAAGAGAGTAAAAGATGAGAATAGTGGTAGAGAACTTCTGGAAGACCTAAATAGTCTGCATGAATGGTCAGGAAAGTAGCTTACAAAATTAAATGCTTCAATATTTAAGGTAATGAGATTGGGTATAAGTGCAAAAAGGCCAAGATTGGATACTCAATAGCAGATGCAGTTCTACAAGAAACAGAAAATGGAGAGATCTAGGAGTAACCATATTGGCATATTTGTCAGCAGGTACTGTGCAGAGATTTGTAGCTCGCGGATTGGTTGGTGCAGCGACTGCTTCTTCCCATCTACCTCCAGACTCTGGAACTCTCTTCCTCCTTTTGTCTTTCCTAATTCTTATGACCTATCATCCTTCAAAAAGCAAATCTATCGTCATCTCAGGGCCTAGTCCTCCATATCTCTGGATCTTCTGAACTTTGACTGTTTTTTGTCTGTCGTTTTCCTTTGTGTGACATTACCTCATCTCTGCCTTGTCCTTAACCTCTTTCTTTTCCTTCGTCTCAGTGTTTTCTCGCGCCCGGGCCTTTATTGATGAGGGCATTTTTGCCTGTTCCGGTGTCACACTCATAAAAAAAAGAAAAAAAAAAGATACGCATATAACTGGCATAACAAGAACTGAATATGCTTTCTTAGCAAATTTAAGGGTAGCCTTCAGACACATGGACATGGAAATGTTCATAAATATTTATGTAACTAATGTGAAGCCAAAGCTTGAAGGAATCCGTATTTGATAAAGCATGTAAATAAGCTGGAAAAAGTTCAGACCCGCCAAAACACTAGTGCCAGAATTACACAATATCGGTTATGAGGAGAGGCTGAGGGAATAAGACTTCCCATAACTCGAAGCTAGCATAATGAGGGGGGGATATAGTGACAGTTTAAATTCCTTCATGGTTTTGACAGAGTATATAGGGATCGATATTTTGATATAAATGATTCAATAACAAGAGGTCAAAGTTTGAAGCTTTGTAAGAAAACTTCTTAGCATGATGTAAGGAAGTAGATTTTTAGTGTAAAAATGGTTGATGACAAGAATTCGCTAACCAAGGAGGTACTTAATGCCAACTCAATTCATAGTTTAAATGACAAA
Source organism: Halocaridina rubra (assembly GCA_037179515.1). Lineage (NCBI taxonomy): Eukaryota > Metazoa > Arthropoda > Malacostraca > Decapoda > Atyidae > Halocaridina > Halocaridina rubra. The sequence continues at coordinate 8,432 of JAXCGZ010004894.1, read as the reverse complement.
TATAAGTATCATAAAAACAAACTGCCTAGGAGATGGAGAGTTACGAGAATAGGGCTCTTTCCCGTACGCACAATTAAATAATTTTACACACACACACACACACACGAGCTTGGGGCTCTTTCCCATAAGCACAATTAGGTAATCGCGCGCGCAAACACACACATATATACACACACACGCCAGTTCATAAACAAAATCCAACAAATTCTAAAACAAAAATATTTCTCATCAATCTGTGTAAACAGTCCAGGCCAGGTCACTGAACTGCAGACTGGTTTTACTCTTTACCCCAATAACAATGTTTACTTACACCACAATTTTAATTTACATGATATTAATGTGTTTCTTTTATTAATATTAGCCAGAATATCAGAAGATAAGACAATACATGACAAAGTTCATTAACAAGTAGCACTCAGCACATGGAATTTTCGATTTTTAAAATTTTATTAGGATACTTCACATATTTAAGTGTCCTTGCATAAAGTGCCGGAAATACAGGATTGGTTAACTAGTAAAGGAAGGAATAATTAAGAATGTGTAAATACAGATAAATCACCCACCCATATACACTCAAATTTTCATCTAACGAGTTGCAATGATAGGTTAAACTACCAAAATAGTGTGTGTGTGTGTGTGTGTGTGTGTGTGTGTGTGTGTGTGTGTGTGATTACCTAATTGTGCTTACGGAAAAGAGCCCAAAGCTCGTATCTTCCCGTCTCCTGATCGCTTCCATTTTATACTTAGTGATACTTATCATACCTGTCCTTAAAACTATGGATTGAGATAGCATTAACTACCTCCTCGCTTAGCCAATTCCAATTATCAACTACTCTTACACTGAAAAAGTATTTCCTTACATCCTGCAAAGAAGTTTTCTTACGAAGCTTCAAACTATGACCTCTAGTTCTAGAGCCAGCCATATCAAAATATCGATCCCTATCCACTCTTATCATAACCATGAAGGAATTTAAAGACTGTCACCATATCCCCCCTCACTCTTCTAGCTTCGAGTGATGGTAAGTCTAATTCCCTCAGCCTCTCATCATAACTGAGATTGGGTATTTCTGGCACCAGTTTCGTGGCATGTCTTTGAACTTTTTCAAGCTTAGCTATGTGCTTTTTCAAGTGCGGATTCCAAAAGGGGGCTGCATATTCGAGTTTTGGCCTCACATAGGTTACATAAATATTTCTGAACATTTCCTTGTCCATGTGTCTGAAGGCTACCCTTACATTTGATAAGAATGCATATGCTGTCCTTACTATGCCATTTATATGTATTTCTGGAGACAAATCTGCCAGTATGTTTACTCCTAGAACTCTCTCATTTTCTGTCTCTTGAAGTTGTACGCCAGCCACCGAGTAGTCAAGCTTGGGCCTTCTTGCACTTGTACCCATTCTCATTACCTTACATTTTGAAGTATTGAATTTCATTAGCCACTTTTCTGACCACTCATGCAGATTATTTAGATCCTCCTGAAGTTCTCTACCATTGTTCTCATTTTTTACTTTCTTCACAATCTTTGCATCATCTGCAAACATATTCATGAATGAATTTACAGACTCTGGTAGGTCATTTACATATACAAGGAACAAAAGTGGCCCTAAAACTGAACCCTGTGGAACTCCACTACTGACTCTTCTCCATTCAGACACTGAGTGTCTTACTCTAACCCTCTGTTCCCTTCCTTCTAAGTAAGTTTTTATCCATTCCAAAACATTTCCACCTATTCTAACCATTGATTGCAGCTTCCTAATAAGTCTCCCATGTGGAACAGTGTCAAACGCTTTAAATTTTCTTATCTTCTTTCTTTTTGCTTTTTCAACTGCGCACCTTTAAACCACAATCCAAGGACAGTGATGTAATGAAAATACCGACTGTGGTTCTGGCCATACACTGGTTCTCTGCTATATTAATTTAACTCCTTTTTGTATTCGAGCTACATAATTCCTCATTTTACTGCTCAAAAAAAAATCAGAACCATCTCTGAAAAATTATATCACTCACTAATGGTTACGCTTTTTCTAATAATGCTCACTTTCAAAGCAATCAATATTGGAGAGTGTGTAGGCTTGCTTATAATTACTAAACAATACTTAGATTCATTCACCTCTATCAGTTATTTCCAATAATTTTATGCATCCCTTACTGAATACAAAAATAAAAATCTTAGTAGTTTCTCTTCTCCGTCTTATCTACAACATACTTCATAATACATCCTAGTGCTCTAACATGACGTTCTCTAAATGTTTCTACAGCAATTACCACTATGACATTTAATCACACATCATATTCTCGTAAGATATCTCTAGTAACAGCCTAAATTCTAGTTATCTGTCAGTTTTACAGTGCTCAGAAAACTGCAGCGTATCTAAAGTTTGGCACAATATAACATGTCATGTTATATATCTCTCTTTAAATATACATCCACTATTCGAAATTTCATTACCCTAGCTTATGCATTAATAGGTCAACTTTTATGTAGAATATACCTTCCTAATAGAGTATATGTATATTTATCTTTATGTGTGGCACCGGGACTGGCAAAACAACGGCACTCATTAATAAAGGCCCGGGCACGAGGAAAACACCAAGACAAAGGAAGAGAAAAGGTTATGGACAAAGCAGAGATGAGGCAATGATACAAAAAGGAAAAGGACAGACTGAAAGAAAAGTCAAAGTACTGAGGACCTAGAGATATGGCGGGATTAGGCCCTGATATGATGAGAGATCCGCTTTTTGAAGGAAGATAGGTCATAAGAATTAGGAAAGACAGAAGGAGGAAAAGAGTTCCAGAGACTGCAGGTAGATGGGAAGAATAGTTGCTGCACCGACCAATCCGCAAGCTACGAATCTCCACACAGTACCTGTGAGGTGAGGCTGCTTGGCGAGTGTTACACGGCCTTGGCAGTGTGGGAGGGATGCAACTCGCCAACTCATCAGAGCAGCAATGGAAGTAGCAGCGATAGAAAAGAGGAAGGAATGACAATTTATAGCGAATAGAAAGACAATCTAGATTAGAAGTACGAGAAGGGTCAGTAATGAGTCTGACTACCTTAGATTCAACCCTATCAAGAAGATAAGTATAATAAGAAGCACCCCAGATGTGCGAGCAGCATTCTAAGCAGGGATGGATAAGACCTTCATACATTTTAAGTAAATGTCAAGAGTTAAAATAGTGACGGAAACGAAACATTATATATATATATATATATATATATATATATATATATATATATATATATATATATATATATATATATATATATATATATACAAATAAGCACATTACATATGTGAAAACATGAATCATTTTTTTTTTTTTACCCCGACCGCGACTCGAACCTAGGACTTATGATTACTAAGTCAAGGCGCTACCACTACACCACAGAAGGTTAAAAGGAATTTAACCTTATAGCTTATATCTGCTA
>JAXCGZ010004893.1:0-26599 GCA_037179515.1 Halocaridina rubra | reverse complement strand
GTATGGGGAAGTCACTAGAGAATATAATTTATATTCTCACTAGAGTGTGACTGAGAGTCAGTGTGAGTGAGGGAGAAAGCAAGCATAATTAAGTGTGAAAGTTAGCAATAGAAAGTGAGAGTGAATAAGAATGATCCTGAGTCCAGCTAACTCCTGAGAATAACTAATTAGAATGTAGTATGTTATGTACTACGTAGTATGTACTCTTACATAATTATTTAAGTGTGGCTGAAACTCGTCACTCAATAGTGTATAATTAATAGTATTATATATATAAATGATTGTGACGCGTAAAAAAAATCCGTATCCGCAAGCACGGATATGGAGGTGCAAATAATCCGCATCCGCAAAAACTGATATTTAAAACTACGCACTTTTATTCGCAACCGCATTTTATGAAAATACATATCCGGCTCTGCCTTCGCGGATCTGTATAATTTAGTATCCGATACATCACTAATATATATATATACTGTAATATAAGCTGTTACGGAAGCGCCAAAATGTTTGCAGATAGAGGTTCGTTCTCCTGCATCCTCCTCCTCTTCTACCGCTTAATGCGATCGAATATTATGAAGAGAATTGAAAAAAAAACATTAAGAACAAACAGCAAACAAACTTGCGATATAATATCGTCAGGGAAATAGCGTGCAAGGGTGCATCAGCTGATACGGAAGCGGCAAAATGTTTGCATCCTCGTACTCACTGCCACCATGCACGTCCCGGTGTATGCCTGTTGCCCACCGCATAATAGAGTGCATTAATATGTTTACTATACAGTAAATCTGTATATCTTTTATACTGTACACTATTTGCATGTTAATATAAATAACAACAGGTCTTTCTGCTTTGTTATGTACTTATAAAATATATTTTACTTATCTTATATCTTTGGTATAGTGTGTCTATGTACGGATGTGAAACGTATCTATGCCCATTATCATTGTTTCTTATGGAATAAGACTCGTTACACTACGCGAAAATTACAATATCCGGCATTTCTGAGAACCTATCTTCACGTTATTCTAAGAACTAGGTATATATACAGTGATCCCTCGTTTATCGCGGGGGTTAGGTTCCGGGGACGACTGCGATAGGTGAATTTCCGTGAAGTAGGATCATCCTATATGTACATAGGTATTTTACATTTATTTTTACGTTTACTGTATAAACCCTCCCTGTACTGTTAACAAACCACCCTTTACTTCATAAATAACAGCATGCAAGCATAAATTTATGTGAAAGTGATAGGTAAACTTAACGTGAATGAGGTGATAATGACATGACATACTCATGTACATAGGTATTTTACAATTATTTTTATGTTTACTGTATAAACCCTCCCTGCACTGTTAAAAAACCACCCTTTACTTTATAAATAACAGCACGCAACGTAAATTTATATGAACGTGATAGGTAAACTTACGTGAATGAGGTGGTAATGACGTTTGTAGACTCCATAGGAAATTATTCCGCAGCCAATAACAGCTTTACGGCTGCTTTTTGCGAGCGAAGAACATGGTAATGGGGAGTTGCTGTCACTGTTTCTTCTTTTGTTGGAAGATGGTCTTGTAAGGAACCATTGCATCGTCAAGAAGATTGCCGAAGGTCACCGAACGAACCACATTATCGTCATGTACCTGCAAGAGTTGTTGGACTGCTTTCACATGTTCATACATGGCTGCCAAACGTTCCAGTGTAAGGCCAGGTTCTTCAATTTCTTTTTGTGTTTCCTCAAGTTCTTCTTCTTTCTCTTCTTCGCTCGCTGATTTTGTTCTTTCTGCCAAGTCTTCATCAGTTAAAGGCTGCCAGTGGCAGTCAATCAGTTCATTCACATCTTCATAAGTCATATCTTTAAAGCCTTCTCCTCCTAGCAATGCAGCCAACTTCACAGCTTTCGCAACTGCCGAGTTATGGACTTCGTCAGGAGCAAATCCCTTGTAGTCGTAGATGACCGGGCCACAACTGCTTCCAACTGGCATTGATTGTGGCCGACTTCATCTCTTTGATTGCATTCTGAATATTTTGAAGGCATGTAGCAATCGTGTAATTACACCAGTACGTCTTCACTGAGAATTTTTTGTCCGCATCCATGGCTTCAACCAGGTTCGCCAGGGCATTTCGTGTGTAAAGGGCCTTGAATGCACGAATAACACCTTGATCCATAGGCTGAATCAGTGACGTCGTAGTCAGTGGCAGGAACTTTACTTGAACACCGTCATACTCGAGATTAGTTGCGTGGCCACCAGCATTATCCATCACAAGAAGGACTTTAAATTCAAGGCCTTTTTCCGCAAGATAAAATTTGGCCTGAGGGATAAAGCATTGGTGAAACCAGTTCGATGTGAGGCTTTTCGTGATCCAGGCCTTAGGGTTATGCATCCAATACAGCAGATTCTTGTTTTTATTCTTCAAAGCCCTAGGGTTCCTTGACTTGCAGATAAGCCCGGGCTTTAACATGAAGCCCGCAGCATTTCCGCACATGATGAGGGTAACGCGATCTTTGTGCGCTTTAAATCCCGGGGCTTTAGCTTCTTCCTTGAAAAGAAAAGTGCGAGACAGCATTCTCTTCCCAAATAACCCAGTTTCATCCATGTTGAAGACTTGCTCAGGAGCATATTCCCCTTTGGCGATAATTTTCTTGAAGTCGTTGTTCACATAATCTTCTGCTGCAGCTGTATCTGCAGAGGCAGCTTCGCCATAAACCGAAACGCTCTTTAGGCCATAGCATTTTTGAAATTTGGCGAACCATCCCTTGCTTGCCACGAACGATTGTATCCTCGGTGGAGAATCGCTGGAGGGTCCTGGTTCTGGGTCACCGATATCTTCTTCTCTCTCCTCCTCCTCTCCACAGTTGCCACTGTCGTCGTCGGGTTCGTTTGCAGAGAATGCCTCATACAGCTTCTTCGCCTTTGTTTGTATGATATTGCTGTCTATGCTGATGTTCTTCTTTCTGCAATCAGCAATCCACAGGGCCAAAGCAGATTCCATCCGCACTATTATCTTATTGCGGGATGTTACAACCCTCTTCGCTGATTTATTAAAAGAAATAGTCGATGTTTTCCTGATATTTGCCTCGTCCTTTTTGATGTAGCAAACAGTAGATTAATTGAGGCCAAAATGGCGGCCGACATCCGCAAACCTTTTTCCTTCTTTCAGCATATCTAACAGTTTCACCTTATCTGTTATGGTTAACATCTTCCTTTGCCGCTTAGGCTCACTACCAGAAGCCTTAGAAGATGAAGGATGCTTGGGAGGCATTGCAGAGGTTGAAATACATGAGTAAAAAAAATCACAAGCACAATGTATTAATAAACACAACGCGAACGGTGCACATGTGAGTTAGACTGAACGAGTGAGGTGAGACAATGGAAGATGGTGGGAGAACCAAGCTTCAATCAAAAAGCCAATCAGACCCCACGATACAGAACATGCAGAAAAACAATTATGTGATTCGTCATCTCCCACCCTTTCATCCAATAGCATTCCATGAACTATCTCACTTTGGTGCGAGCCTTTGCGTTTTCCAAGATGCCAATACATTGTACGCTATCGGACAGTATTTCACATGGTGCAGTTATTTATAACAACCAGATAAAGAGTGTAATGACCTGTCAGATGTGAAGGGATTATAAAAGATGTGTAATGAATATCCAATTCCCCGCTAGTTTTTAATATACCTCTGCATTACTTTCATGATGTCTATTCCAAAAATTCTCCTTAGATCTTATTATTATTATTGGCAACAATAATTTTCCTTTGATGATGACTGTGGAGATTATTATTATTATTATTATTACGAATTTGTAATTAAACCATTATTTTTACAATAAATAATGTAGCTTTGATTTATGAACAAGAGTTAATAAAAGATGTTTCTCTCTCTCTCTCTCCAACATTCTATTCTACCCAACCCTCCACACTCTTTGTTCCAGCCAACTAGGGAGGGGCACTGTACACAGTTATTAAAGTAAATAAACCAACAGATGTACAAACAATGATGAGCCCTTAATAATAATAATAATAATTAATCTCCACAATCATCATCAAAGGAAAATTATTATTGCCAATAATAATAATAATAATAATAAGATATAAGGAGAATTATTGGAATAGACATCATGAAAGTAATACAGAGGTATATTAAAACCCAGCAGAGAACTGGATATTCATTGCACATCTTTTATAATCCCTTCACATCTGACAGGTCATTACACTCTCCATCTCTGCTTCTCTTAACAGCCTGATAAAGGCTGTTTTATTTTATAATTTTTTGGCCCATCCTGGTGTCACAGTAATCTTAAAAAAAAATAATAATAAATTTCTTTTGCCAAAAAATATCCGCAATGCATTGAATTCGCGATAGGTGAACTGCAAAATAGCAAGGGATTAATATATATATATTATATATATATATATATATATATATATATATATATATATATATATATATATATACACACAGGGAGTCCTCATATAACGTCGTTTCTAGTCTACGACAAAAGCTATTTTTTTTTTTTTTAATAGTTTCCCTTAGTCCCCTTTCCTGGTCCTCTAGGGGTTAAAAGCTGGACCAGTTGGAATAGCCAACGGTCATTTCACAGATGATGATAAAGAGATGTGTACATGTTTAAATGAATATTTCTTATCTGTATTTACCTATGAACACTTGGAATATATTCCAGAAGTAGAATACATATACACAGACTGTCCCTATAATATACTTAGTACAATAAATATTACAAGGGAGGATGTAATAAAAGAAATAGATAAATGAAAGACTCATAAAGCTCCGGGACCTGACGAAATTTATGCTAGAGTATTAGTTGTCCACTAACTGCATTATCCTATAATTTAATTAAATTAGGATTGGTACCCAAGTTGTGGAAATTGGCAAATGTGGTATCAATACTTAAAAATGGAAAATGGGTTAAAAATAAAAACTAGATCTGTATTTTTTCTTTTTAAATTTAATATAATTAATTGTATATATAAAAATAAATAAATAAAGCCATTAACTTTATAAAAAATGAGATACTAGTGTAATATTTTTTATGTTTATAAGTGTTTTATATCTTATATTTTATTTAGTTTTATTTCCTATAGATTATGTACTGATTGTTCTTTTGCCTTTCCAGACTCACCTGCCTGCCCCTGTCTCGTCAGCAGTTGACATAACAAGCTTTTTCCTAATAAGCAAGTACTCTCCCTCTCTATGTAGGCAAACCACATGAGTACAGATTACTGTACAGGTCCTATACAGTAACACAGTACAGGTACTGAAGAGTAATATAGTGCAGATATTTTTATGTGTGTTGTTTTATTATATTGTACAGTACATGTACAGTAATCCCTTGCTATATAGCGAATCACCTTCCGCGAATTCAGTGCATCGCGGGTTTGTATGGCGAGCATATGTATTTTATATCGCAATTTTCTGCGTATATCGTGGGAATCCATGATATGTAGAAATATTAAAATTTTTTAGTATTTTCATTATTTTACTGATAAAAAAAAAAGTATTTCCTAGCCTAAGAATAATAAAACAGTAAATAGTAAAAAACATAAATTTAAACATGTAACTCACAGTACTGCACCATATAGCCTTCTGGCTAGTACAGTGGTAACGCGCTGGCCTCGCATTTGCGAGGTCGACAGATCGGTTCCCGCTCAGGACCGAGAGTTTAAGCTGTTTACTGGGAAGGTTACTTGCTGTGGATGGGCACCACAGTGGGGGGGTTGGGGCTTACCTCGGCTGACGTTCTGAGGAGCATCTCAGATGGATATCGGAACTGAAACACCGGCAAACTTTAACTTTAACATATAAAATACGATACCGGTATCAGCATCTTGGAAAACAAAAAGGGTCGCACTTACGTGAGATAGTATATATTAAAATTTCCAGTATTTTCACTATTTTATTGATTAAAAAAGTATTTCCTAGCCTAAGAATAATAAAATTATAAAATAGTAAAAAACATAAATTTAAACATGTAACTAACAGTAATGCACCGTATAAAATACGATACCGATATTGGCGTCTTGGAAAACGCAAAGAGTCGCATCTACGTGAGATAGTACACGGGACGCTATTGGCTGATGGGTGGAAGACGATGAATCACAGAATTGTGTTCTGTATACTGGGGTCTGATTGGCTTTTTGATTGAAGCTTGATTCTCCCAGCATCTTCCATTGTCTCGCCTCACCCATTCAGTTACTCACATGTGCGCCGTTTGCATTGTGCCTCTTAATACGTTGTGCTTGTGGTTTTCGTGAAACTTTTGCTTGTATATTTCAACCCCTGCAATGCCGCCCAAGTGTCCTCCATCTTCTAAGGCTTCTGGTAGTGAGCTTAAGCGGCAAAGGAAGATGTTGACCATAGCAGATAAGGTAAAACTGTTAGATATGCTGAAGGAAGGAAGAAATTTCTTGGCTGTCGGCCACCGTTTTGGCATCAATGAATCTACTGTTCGCTACATCAAGAAGGAAGAGGCAATTATCAGGAAGACAGCGACTCTTAATTTAACAAAACAGCGATGCCATGACTCCTTACAAGACCATCATTGCACAAAAGATGAAAGAGTGACAGCAACTCACCATTACCATGTTCTTCTCTCGCAAAAAGCAGCCGTAAAGCTGTCATTGGTTGTGCAGTATGTAAACGTCATTCACGGTAAGCTTACCTATCACATTCACATAGTTTTATGCTAGCGCGCTGTTATTTATGGTAAACTTACCTGTCATACTCATATAAATTTATGCTTGTGCACTGTTATTAATAAAGTAAAGGCTGAGTTGTTAACAGTAGGATCAGCCTTAAAAAAAAAAAAAAATAAATAAATAAATAAATAAATAAAGATGATTATGACACCAGGACAGGCCAAAAATGATCAAATAAAACGGCCTTGATCAGGCTGTAAAGAGAAACAGAGATGGAGAGTGTAATGACCTGTCAGATGTGAAGGGATTATAAAAGATGTGTAATGAATATCCAGCTCTCTGCTGGGTTTACTATACCTCTGCATTACTTTCATGATGTCTATTCTAAAAATTCTCCTTAGATCTTATTATTATTATTATTATTATTGGCAACAATAATTTTCCTTTGATGATGATTGGGAGATTATTATTATTAATATTATTATTATTATTATTATTATCATCATTATTATTACGAATTCGTAATTAAACCATTATTTTTACTATAAATAATGTAGTTTTGGTTGAATGAACAAGAGATACTTAAAGATTCTCTCTCTCTCTCTCCAACCCCCCACATTCTCTTTGTCCCAGCCAACTAGGGAGGGACACTTTACACAGTTATTAAATGTAAATAAACCAACAGTTGTACAAACAATGATGAGCCCATAATAATAATAATTATGATGATGATAATAATCTCCACAATCATCATCAAAGGAAAATTATTGTTGCCAATGATAATAATAATAATAATAATATTAATAATAATAATAAGATCTAAGCAGAATTATTGGAATAGACATCATGAAAGTAATGCAGAGGTATATTAACACCCAGCAGAGAGCTGGATATTCATTACACATATTTTATAATCCCTTCACATCTGACAGGTCATTACACTTTCCATCTCGGTTTCTCTTTACAACCTGAAAAAGTCTGTTTTATTTTATCATTTTTTGGCCCATCCTGGTGTCAAAAAAAAAAAAAAAAAAAAAAAAAAAAAAAAAAAAAAAAAGAGGCTTAACCCCCCCCCCCGATACAGTGAGAACGCGAATAACCGGGGGAACACTGTGTGTATATATATATATATATATATATATATATATATATATATATATATATATATATATATATTATATATATATATATGGATCAACTGAAGAATCTCCCTCCGACCCAGCCAAGGGGACGATTCTTCAGTTGATCTGAGTTGTTGGGGGAGGAAATTCTTCAGTACTGTCTGTCTGTTTAGGTATGGTTAGGTCTTTGTTTCGTAATTAAAATTCATCATTCCATATATTCCAAGGTAGATAAACAGACAGACCTAACCTAACCTAACCCAACACACGCCGGGCGCTCGGGGGGGGGGAGATTCTTCAGTTGATCTTAGTTGGGGGGTTCTTCAGTTGGGTACTCTGTTGGGATGTTCTTCGGATGATATATATATATATATATATATATATATATATATATATATATATATATATATATATATATATATATATATATATATATATATATATATATATATATACAGTGTTCCCCCGATTATTCGCGTTCTCACTGTATTGCGTTTTTTTTGGATAAATTATTATTTTATTTTATGGGTATACGCAAAAATATTAAAATATTGAAAAAATAAAAATTTTCAGTATTTTCATTGTTTTATTGGAAATGTAAATTTACGTTGCTTGCTGTTATTTATAATGTGAAGGGTGTTTTTTTAACAGTGCAGGGATGGTTTATAGAGTACTTAAACAAAAATAATCGTAAAATACCTATGTACATGAGTATGTCAAGGTCTTTCAATGCTAGTCATCTTATAAGGAGTAAGATTGCGAGATCGAACTTCATGGCATACATAGAAACTTTAGTTACAGGTGGAAAGCCTATGTCTCTTTGCTAGAACAGACTAAACAGTCTTCATGGAGTATTTTTCAGTGTTAATGCGTTTGAGTTTTCTGGACGAGATAGTGAAACATGGATATCAAACACCGTAGTGTTGATATTGATATATATATATATACAGTATATACTGTATATATATATATACAGTGCAGGGAGGGTTTATACAGTACGTAAACAATTTTTTACCCCGACCGGGACTCGAACCTAGGACTTATGATTACTAAGTCAAGGTGCTACCACTACACCACAGAAGGTTAAAAGGAATCCAACCTTATAGCTTATATCTGCTATACTCAGGAATGAACGCATTCTAACTGAATGCCACTATGTTCATATTACAGATTCCCCAACCTCACTCGTGGCTTCATTTTAGCATTTAATTCAATTCCCATTCTCATTCGGGCCATGAAATTATCAAATAAGCACATTACATATGTGAAAACATGAATAATTTTTTACCCCGACCGGGACTCGAACCTAGGACTTATGATTACTAAGTCAAGGTGCTACCACTACACCACAGAAGGTTAAAAGGAATCCAACCTTATAGCTTATATCTGCTATACTCAGGAATGAACGCATTCTAACTGAATGCCACTATGTTCATATTACAGATTCCCCAACCTCACTCGTGGCTTCATTTTAGCATTTAATTCAATTCCCAATCTCATTCGGGCCATGAAATTATCAAATAAGCACATTACATATGTGAAAACATGAATAATTTTTTTTTTACCCCGACCGGGACTCGAACCTAGGACTTATGATTACTAAGTCAAGGTGCTACCACTACACCACAGAAGGTTAAAAGGAATCCAACCTTATAGCTTATATCTGCTATACTCAGGAATGAACGCATTCTAACTGAATGCCACTATGTTCATATTACAGATTCCCCAACCTCACTCGTGGCTTCATTTTAGCATTTAATTCAATTCCCAATCTCATTCGGGCCATGAAATTATCAAATAAGCACATTACATATGTGAAAACATGAATAATTTTTTACCCCGACCGGGACTCGAACCTAGGACTTATGATTACTAAGTCAAGGTGCTACCACTACACCACAGAAGGTTAAAAGGAATCCAACCTTATTGCTTATATCTGCTATACTCAGGAATGAACGCATTCTAACTGAATGCCACTATGTTCATATTACAGATTCCCCAACCTCACTCGTGGCTTCATTTTAGCATTTAATTCAATTCCCAATCCCATTCGGACCATGAAATTATCAAATAAGCACATTACATATGTGAAAACATGAATAATTTTTTACCCCGACCGGGACTCGAACCTAGGACTTATGATTACTAAATCAAGGTGCTACCACTACACCACAGAAGGTTAAAAGGAATCCAACCTTATAGCTTATATCTGCTATACTCAGGAATGAACGCATTCTAACTGAATGCCACTATGTTCATATTACAGATTCCCCAACCTCACTCGTGGCTTCATTTTAGCATTTAAGGTTGGATTCCTTTTAACCTTCTGTGGTGTAGTGGTAGCACCTTGACTTAGTAATCATAAGTCCTAGGTTCGAGTCCCGGTCGGGGTAAAAAATTATTCATGTTTTCACATATGTAATGTGCTTATTTGATAATTTCATGGCCGAATGAGATTGGGAATTGAATTAAATGCTAAAATGAAGCCACGAGTGAGGTTGGGGAATCTGTAATATGAACATAGTGGCATTCAGTTAGAATGCGTTCATTCCTGAGTATAGCAGATATAAGCTATAAGGTTGGATTCCTTTTAACCTTCTGTGGTGTAGTGGTAGCACCTTGACTTAGTAATCATAAGTCCTAGGTTCGAGTCCCGGTCGGGGTAAAAAATTATTCATGTTTTCACATATGTAATGTGCTTATTTGATAATTTCATGGCCCGAATGAGATTGGGAATTGAATTAAATGCTAAAATGAAGCCACGAGTGAGGTTGGGGAATCTGTAATATGAACATAGTGGCATTCAGTTAGAATGCGTTCATTCCTGAGTATAGCAGATATAAGCTATAAGGTTGGATTCCTTTTAACCTTCTGTGGGGTAGTGGTAGCACCTTGACTTAGTAATCATAAGTCCTAGGTTCGAGTCCCGGTCGGGGTAAAAAAAAAATTATTCATGTTTTCACATATGTAATGTGCTTATTTGATAATTTCATGGCCCGAATGAGATTGGGAATTGAATTAAATGCTAAAATGAAGCCACGAGTGAGGTTGGGGAATCTGTAATATGAACATAGTGGCATTCAGTTAGAATGCGTTCATTCCTGAGTATAGCAGATATAAGCTATAAGGTTGGATTCCTTTTAACCTTCTGTGGTGTAGTGGTAGCACCTTGACTTAGTAATCATAAGTCCTAGGTTCGAGTCCCGGTCAGGTTAAAAAATTATTCATGTTTTCACATATGTAATGTGCTTATTTGATAATTTCATGGCCCGAATGAGATTGGGAATTGAATTAAATGCTAAAATGAAGCCACGAGTAAGGTTGGGGAATCTGTAATATGAACATAGTGGCATTCAGTTAGAATGCGTTCATTCCTGAGTATAGCAGATATAAGCTATAAGGTTGGACTCCTTTTAACCTTCTGTGGTGTAGTGGTAGCACCTTGACTTAGTAATCATAAGTCCTAGGTTCGAGTCCCGGTCGGGGTAAAAAATTATTCATGTTTTCACATATGTAATGTGCTTATTTGATAAGTACGTAAACATAAAAATAATTGTAAAATACCTATGTACATGAGTATGTCATGTAATTACCACTTCATTCACCGTAATTTTATCTACCACTTTCATGTAAATTTACGTTGCTTGCTGTTATTTATAATGTAATGGGTGTTTTTTTAACAGTGCAGGGAGGGTTTATACAGTATGTAAACGTAAAAATAATTGTAAAATACCTATGTACATGAGTATGTCATGTAATTACCACTTCATTCACCATAATTTTATCTATCACTTTCATGTAAATTTACATTGCATGCTGTTATTTATAATGCAAAGGGTGTTTTTTTAACAGTGCAGGGAGGGTTTATACAGTACGTAAACGTAAAAATAATTGTAAAATACCAATGTACATGAGTATGTCATGTAATTACCACTTCATTCACCGTAATTTTATCTATCACTTTCATATAAATTTACGTTGCATGCTGTTATTTATGAAGTAAAGGGTGGTTTGTTAACAGTACAGGGAGGGTTTATACAGTGTAAATGTAAAAATAATTGTAAAATACCTATGTACATGAGTATGTCATGTAATTACCACTTCATTAACCGTAATTTTATCTATCACTTTCATGTAAATTTACGTTGCTTGCTGTTATTTATAATGTAAAGGGTGTTTTTTTAACAGTGCAGGGAGGGTTTATACAGTACGTAAACGTAAAAATAATTGTAAAATACCTATGTACATGAGTATGTTATGTAATTACCACTTCATTCACCGTAATTTTATCATCACTTTAATATAAATTTACGTTGCATGCTGTTATTTATGAAATAAAGGGTGGTTTGTTACCAGTACAGGGAGGGTTTGTACAATGTATACGTAAAAATAATTGTAAAATACCTATGTACATGAGTATGTCTACCACTTCCGTGTAATTTTACGTTGCTTGCTGTTATTTATAATGTAAAGGGTGTTTTTTTAACAGTGCAGGGAGGGTTTATACAGTACGTAAACGTAATAATAATTGTAAAATACCTATGTACATAAGTATGTCATGTAATTACCACTTCATTCACCGTAATTTTATCTATCACTTTCTTATAAATTTACGTTGCATGCTGTTATTTATGAAGTAAAGGGTGATTTGTTAACAGTACAGGGAGGGTTTATACAGTGTAAACGTAAAAATAAATTATAATATCTATGTACATATAGGCTGATCCTACTCCGCGTTTTTCCTGGTTCGCGCTGGGTCCCAGAACCGAACTACCGCGATAAGGGGGGGAACACTGTATATATATATATATATATATATATATATATATATATATATATATATATATATATATATATATATATATATATATATATATATATATATATATATATATATATATATATATATATATATATATATATATATATATATATATATATATATATATATATATATATATATATATATATATATATATATATATATATATATATCACTTCTGCCTGGTGTATAACAAACACCTTATTCTTCTATACAAGGCTAACTATACCTAATAATGTAAAGAATAATAACTTACCATACCAGTAAAAAGGTAATAAGTATCATTAAACACAGTTTCATAATTATCACAATGATTTTATAGAATAAACTTTCTTATAATTTACCCAAAGTACTACAATTGTATTACAGTTTCTCAACTTTAATTTCTTTCTTGATTAAATGAGAAGAAAATTCCAGCTTTCGCTTCTTTGATTTGGGGGATTTTATGCGTGGACTTATAGACTCTACTCTATTATCATCATCGTCATCCTTTTCCACTTTTATATTTAATTCCAGCTTTCGTTTTTTTGATTTTGGGGATTTTATGCATGGACTTACAAGCTCTATTTTATTATGATTCTCAACATCCTTTTCCACTTTTATTTTCACCATACATTTTGAAATATTCATATTACTTTCTATGTTATTCATACGTTTGCTCTCTGGACGCTTTGCAAATTTTTTTATATTTCTGGGATTCTTCACTCCAAATGCGCTGTCATCGAAGTCTCCGGATTCTTCTTTTGGCACTGTCATAAGATAAGAACTGAAATTGGCTGAACTCTCAGAAGGCATTTCAGAATCCATTTCATTGTCGCTCCTTTCTTTCACTCTTTCCTTATCTTTCTTTTTTCCTTTTTCTTTCTTTGTCTCTTTTTTCAGTTCCTCCTGGCTATATTCCTCCAGTCTCTTTTCCTTTTTCTTTTTATATTTTGTTAAATCTTCATCTTTATCTTCCTTCTTTTCTTTTTTGGATTTTTTATCCTTTTTTGCTTTTTTGGATTTTTTTGTTTTTTCAGATTTTTTATCAATCTTTATTTTCTCTTTCTCGTTTACATAATCATCATCTGCTTCCTCTTCCTCCTTTTCCTTTTTAATCTTTTTATTTAGAACCAAGTTTTCTTCGTTCTCATTATCATTTCTCTCCTCATAATCTTTCTTATTTTCCCATTTTTCCTCACTTTCACTGCTTATGCCACTATCCTCTCCTATATTTCTTGAATTTCCTCCTTGCATTTCCTCATTGTTCTTGGAAGAAGATGCCTTTTCCTTATCTGGCACAAAGCTGGTGGATAACATCAAAAGCATTAAATTAAAAACAGTTAAATGTTAATATAAACATAATTATTTCTTGTTACTAAAGTGGCAAATTTGAAATTTTTGCTTGATGAGGTGAATGTCATTATGATACACCATTTAAGAAAGAGGGAAATACCTGCTGAACTTATATTTCTTAAAGGAGAGGCATTACAGAACTGATGTATGTCTAAATATACTAGAAGTCATTTATTTAAAATACTGATTACCAGTGACCTTTATATTAGAATAAATACCCCACACTCAATCAACCTGTTTGCTGATTCTTCTATTGGTAAGCTTCACCTTTCATTACCCCATTACACACTGAGCTATAGCGTATTGTGTCATATACACTCTAAGACGTAGTAGCTATAAGGAACTCTGTCAGTATACTGTAAAGCTACAAACTACTGCATGAAGAAACACACAAATTTGGATCCAGATATCATTCCTATAAATTTAATCTCTTCCACAGCAACAACGAGCTATCTTATTTTTGCCTGTCAGATATTTTTTGGCAAGGATGAAATATCTTGTTAAAAAGTTACCTATTTAATTATGAATTGAACAAATATTCTCATCTATTCGGGCACTGTGAGCCTTCATAAGGTAGAGACAAGTATTTTTGTGGCAATCACACATACACCAACCCAACAAGCAGCATCTCAGCCTTTCAAGTAACAGGCAAAATGCATTAAAATGACTTCTCTTGATTTTTCCTCACTTAATGCGTTTGGTCTTGCATTAAGAGGTCAAATTCAATTTTAAAAAACTCCAACTCGGTGAACTTTTGAGTGTAGAAAAGGACTGAACAAAAATATGATGACTGAGTATAAGAACAACTTTTAAATTACAAGATAGTTATAAATTCGTCATAAATTATAAACCCATGCCAAATTAGATGAGGTTAACCAACTGCATGATAATTCAAAAAGCTACAAACTATACAAAAACAGTTTCATAACTTTTTATGTTATACGAATCAAGTTATAAAACCAAAAAGAAAGTGAGAGAATATGTTAGGCTTAAAAAGTCTAGCACTTTATGGGAGTCACTGAAATTTGGACTTCATTCCTTCATAAGTTACGCCAATTGATTTGTAATATTCAAGGTAAACATTATCAACTACATAAACAATGGAAAGAGGGGGACAAGAATACCTCCTCTGTGTACCCTTGCATGTCATAATAGTCAACTAAATGGGGCAGAGTGAAGGGACTGGGAATACTCTCCTTTGTATTTCCCTAACACAAAGAGTTAAGTTTTCTGATGCAAGTTAGCCATCCCCCTTGTAGGAAAGATTATGACTTATAAATAGATAAACAATGAATAAGATGAGGTGGAATTATAATTTATACAGAAAAACCTTACAAAACCAAAGATATATAGAACAAGACTACTGACTAGCTAAAAAAAACAGTACTTCTATTATTAACTAGCATTTTCAAATTCATAATCTGATAAATCCTACCTTCTTTTCATAATCTGATCTATATAAAAAATAATCATAAAGAAAGTGGAGCATGAAAGCAAACTTCAAAATTTTAAATTGGATGTGACGATGTTACTACTTTAAATTGAATAACACAAGATAATAGAAGCACTATGTATCTATAACAATTATGAGAGGAATACACTTAAAAGCCTGAATAATTGAATAATAACATTTGAAATAAAATTTACGAGGAAAAGATAGAAATAAGTGCTCATATCTAAATCAATTAATAATAGAGCATGTAACAAGAATACAGCACCTCCTCCATGTTCCCTTGTGCGTCATAAAATTGACTAAAGAGACCAAAAAAGGGGACTAGGAATCCCCTCCTCTATTTATTTCCCACAAAGAGACAAGTTTTTTTACTTTGACTCCGTCACCTACTTTATAAAGGGGATTATGGCTTTTATATATATACAGATATATGTAAAAAAAAAATTAAAGCTACTTTCTAAAGAATAACGGAGATATGTAATATCTGAGAACCATGAAATGATTGAAAATATAAATCATCAACCTGAACACTTTCACACCATTCTTTGGCAATACTCCCAACAGTAAATTGCAAAGTGAAGAGCTCCTAAATTCATAAAATAAACTATATGGAGCAGTTAGGGCACCATACAGATTATTTTAAAAGATAATGAAGGCGATAACCTTGGCATGAAGGCTTAGGATAAAATTCCTGTAGTTAATGGCTTCTTTTTGGAATTCATCCATCCTGACAGAGGTGAGTATATACATCATTATCAGCTGCATCACCTTCAGTATTAGACTATTACCACTTATTAGATGGAAAATACATTATCCAGACGAAGAGAGAGAAAATAACTTGTCTTGCATTCTTAAGCTGCCCTTTTAGCAATGCACAGCTAATGCCATAGCATGGTCTGCAACTACCAAGGGAAAATCTGCATAATATAGATTTCAAGATGTTGTCAATATTTTTCATAGCAGACAATTACTGCTTCAAGAGAGCATATTGCCCATGTATGACCTGCAGTTTGTAAAAGACAACTCAAAGAGCTAAATGAGCATAAGATTTTTCATTTTACAAAATGATCGCATTGCATTCTTAAGCCGTACTGTCGGCAGAACATTGGTAATAACATAACCCATTCTGCAACTACCACAGGAGATCTACATAATTCAGTGGTAATTACACTGTCAATAGTTTCCATAAAAGGTGGCATGCCTAAAAGGAAAGCTTCACCCCTCAATGACCGACAATTTTCAAAAGACAACTGAAAGGCCTAAAGGAGCATAAGACTGACTATTCTCTACCAAAATTTTGTTCTTGCTACGAAACATCCACGTAATGATCAGCATGACAAGGAATATTTCCCACTGCCTGAAATACACTCTTGACTGTGCAGGATTGTGTTGTGGATTAAATAAATTGTGAGGATGGGTAAATGCATCACAGCAAACAAAGGATGTCTTCATACAAATTGAAACAAAGTTAAGAGGGGAAAAAAGAGAAAAAATACTGACTCTAAAGACTTAAGGGTGGAATAAGAATATATAATAATAAATAATAATAATAATGACAACAAAAATAATAATAATGATAATCATAATCATAAAAATAATATCAGCATATCTTTACTTTAAATGAAGACAGTAATATAATATCTGCGCAATAATCTACAAACACTTCAGAAAGAGCTTTCATTTTTCATGAACTTACCTTGGATCTAACTGTGCTGTAATCATGGGTAGATAAAATGACATATTCACATTTGTCACGATAAGTTTAACTGGATCTCCTTCCTCTAGTGAATCCCCAGGCCAATTCAGTGCCGAATGGGGTCTTGGCACAGATACACTAAAAATTTTGTGAATAAGACAGCCAAGATGATTGGGAGATTTTCTTTTAACAGAGCCTAAAAGAGAAGAAAACTATAGATGAACACGTATCAGAATTTAAACTGTTATAACTTTTGTAACAGAGCAAATAAAAGACTTCAAGTGAACAATTTATATTATTGTAGCATCATTTGACTTGTTACACAGAGCACATAATTCAACCGAGACTTCAAGAGTTTGAATAGACAGCCAAGGAAATGAAAAAATAAAAAGATTTACAACGATGAAGCTACCTTTTCCTAGTAATAAGACAAATGGTAGAAGGAAGTTAAATGAACATGGAAAAATTCTACAATTACAAAAGCAAAATTCATATAAATAGAGAGGAAGAGAAATAATCCTCTGAACACCATCAAAAAATAAAAGTTTGTTACAAAAATAGGTTTGTAAATAATGTAAATGGCACATGCATTATGAAGCATAGATATATGAACAATATTCGGAGCCTGACCAAATTAATCAGCAAGAGTTTTTTAAAGAGGCTGCAAGATCTGAATTACTCAGATATTAATATCAGGTCATTAAGAAGTACCCTATATGCTAAAAAGGAGTAAAATATGGTAAAACACCTTGATGCTAAGGGTGACCCTGCCAGAAACTAATACTTCTGGTTGTTTTGCTCTCTGGATTATGGGATTTCACAAGCCTCCTCATCACATCAAGGTGATGATCCATATAACTGGACACTTTCAATACTCGGCTTACATAAAGGGAGTTTAAAACTAAATAGATTTCATAACCTTGAAAATAAACATAATGTACAAAAATGGAATACCAACACCATATCTTATTCCTGGTAGGGGAGGAGAGAATTCTACCCTCATACTTTTTGAATGTCGCAAAAGATAACTAAGTAGGAAAGGTGGGGGTAACAGAATGACACTCGCAATACATGTGCGTTGTATGAGCTAACTTTTTACTTCCCATAAAATGAGCAGTGTGGTGGGAGGAATTAAGGAGACCATCTATCCGCAAAGTAGCTAAGATGGGTGACTGGGGTGAATTGGATTCTTGTAAATGTGTGTGCTTTGACTCTGACACCCACCTTACAAGGGTAATTATGGTCAGTGTATATGTATGTACAGAACAGTTGACATAAAGGGCAAGAATGGGTGTGGTACACTGCAGCTGCCCTTGTTTTTTGTTCTGCTATTGTCACCTTCATGTCTTTAGCAGCATATCAGAATGTTGTTGTTGTTGGCTTTCTTTAAGCTGCAAGATTGAACAGCCCAAAGTACCTAAGGAAGACCACAGCCAATCCCAAATTTTTCCACAAAGCTTTCAGAGTGTATATGTTGTGCTGTTGGCTTATGTGAATATGTGAGGTGCAGTCTTCCATTACATGTCTGATTGTATGATGTGTTTCATCCTCGTAAGGCATCATCAATGAAGTCATCCAGCCTAAACTGATAACTCAGAAGGGCTGGGTGGTGCCCACAATGCAGCCTAGTCAGGTGAACTCTGTCTTCAAGAGGAAGGGGGGAAGAGTTCTCCTTACTGAGTATACCTACAGTGTGCTTGTACCATACTTTTTATGAGTGTTTTTCTTTTAAAATTACAAGGGGATACAGTACTTATAAACACCAACTGAAACGGGCATTATAACTAAAAAGGAGCAATACAGTATAATTTTAAATAGACATTACTAGGAGTGCCTGTATACAAAATAAAAAATATTTACATCTCAGAAATAACTGATTATTAGCTTAAAAAAAATAAACAACACTCAACCTGACAGTTATATATATAAAATCTTACTATTTCTGAGATGTTTGCAAAAACTAAATATAATAGTTACAAGAAGAAGCCAATGCTCGAGATAATTCTCTACAAAAAGCAACTACTGTATATCGTAATAGCTAAATAACATTACAATAATTAGTAACTAACCTTCCAATTGACTTCCAACCTCTGGTGAGAAGACATAAAATGTAGCTTGAACTCGGAAGTGGATAAATGGATTAGTGTGGATAACCCCACCATCAGGAGACACCTTCACCTTCTCATAAGCCATGGGTATGCCACCTAACCTATAGCAATAAAAATAAATCTAATTCCAAACCACAAAAACTTAGAATAAAAGCCAATAGAAGGTTCTGCAGTCAAAGAAAGACTTTAAATTCAGTCCATATCACCACAAAAGTTTACATACCTTTTGCACTTTGTTAGAGTAACAAAAAGGATTCAAAGATCCCAGTTATGAGAAGTATAGTGATGTCATTATTAATTTCATGTATCAACAGCAACGAAAGGATTGTATTCCCAACAAAGTAAGAAGGATGACAATACTGTACTATGAATTGACCTCAAAATGGAGCAGCTCTAGTAGTTTCATTTTAAGATGGTGAAAACATAGCTAATCTTTAATTGCTCCTATTATCAGTGTTAGATTGATCACACTAACTTAAACAATTTGCCAAATGCTTTTTCTTTCTTTGAGAATAAAATAATGTAGTCTACAGTAAAAATAGCTTTAATATCATAAGTAATGCCAGGAGGCAAAGAAAATACAATAGTCTCTATATACAACTCACTCTTTGGAATAACGAGATGACATTGCACTGAGCTCCATCCGTATTCCCTGAGATACATCTCCAGCATACATTGGATGAAGTGGAACAACAATATCTCCTTCTCTTATCTTGATGCATGACAATTCATTTGAGGCTAATGCTTTCACCTCCTTTAAAGTCTCTTTATTTTGAGCCATCTGAACTTTTTTATGTTAACTCAAACTTATTACTTGAGTAAAAGCACAATATGAAAGCATTACATGTTGGTATTCCTAATTTTGAACTCTGAAATTCATCTGTAATATAAATTCCTGTCTAAAATTACATTAATTACCGTATTATTTATCCACTATGAAGCCATATTCTGCTAAAGCCAGAAGTATCCAAACCTATACAAAATTAGATTTAGCATGACTTCAACACATACCCTGCCCATCTTCATCCTTTCCATTAACCAGAAATAAAAATATTTCAAAGAGGATGGGATTGCCAACTTTTTTTTTTTTTTTAAATATGATTGTGACACCAGGACGGGCAAAGAAAAAAAAAATAAATCTACCCTCATCAGGCCTGGGTATGAAGAAAACATAGAGAGAACCAGAGATCGGGAGTGTATTGTGACTTGTCAGATGTGAAGGGATAATAAGACATGTGCAACGAATATCCAAGAATATTCGGTGTTGATGTAGGCAAAGAAAGAGAACCGTAACTGAAGGAAGACTTAACATCGAACTGTCCTGGACAGTCTTATTGAAGTCCAATAGCCCCTTCAGGTGTAGTATTGCAATGGGTAGTTGGTGCCATGGGCCAACCTTGCTCCCTTATTCCTTATAGTCAAGTTCTACGGCTAGCAGGATATACAAGGTAGGGATTCTATCTCTCATACAACTCCCATACACATTTATATTAAAATCCATCTTAGTTACCCTTCAGCATTCACAAAACAAATGCAGCTTACAAAATAAAAGCTAAAATTCGAACTTTCACACTGTACAACGTTGAAGGCATCATTGGCAAAGAGAGACAACAATATGTGTTGGCTGCTTTTTGCATTGTAGTTAGAGGCAATGCTACTTATGTTGCAATGATGAAAAATACACGTTAGACGGGAAGCATACTTACAGCGTTTCAGGCCAAATAGGTTTCTGATAAAATATTTTATAATAAATCCAGACAGTATAGGCTTGTCTATGCTAGGTCTACATAATCAGTTACCTCACCAACAATCCATATGTAGGACCAGAAAAAAAATATTTCACGGATTTTTATGGCAAAAGTTGAAAAATACTCCCACTTCTTTTTATTCTCTCCTTAGTATTAGAAAGTTAAAATCATTACATAGCATTACGTAGGTAACTAAAGGCTAAGAATACTCATTATCATTATCATACAATTATTTGCTATTTACATAAGACAAGACACTCACTACTTGAAATAAAACTATCTTCTTCTTCTTCTATTTGCGTTCCCATTTTCATATGGGGTCGCATCTCTTCACTAGTCGTCTCCACTGGTTCCGGTCCATCACTTGCTCCTCCTCCAGCTGTCTCTCTCTGAGATCCTCCTTCAGTCGGTCCTTCCACCGTAGTTTAGGTCTTCCTCGTCTACGTCTGCCCTCCACGTCCATCTCCATCACTCTCACACCCACGTAGTCTTCTTCTCTCCTCTTCACATGACCGAACCACTGTAATCTCCTCTCCTGCGCTTTCGCCGACGCCTCCACCACCTTCACTGTACCTCTGATCTGGTCATTTCGTATCCTGTCCTCCCTCGTCACCCCACACATCCACCTCAGCATTCTCATTTCTGCGACATCTATCTTCCTTTCTTGAACCTTTTTCACCGGCCACGTCTCCGCACCGTACAGCAACGCTGGTCTCACAACTGATTTGTACACTTTTCTTTTCACTCTAGCACTGATTTTCTTGTCAAATAGTACCCCTGATGTTCTCTTCCAGCTGTTCCACGCTACCTGGATCCTATGATCAATCTCTTTCTCTAGGTCTCCATCCTTCGTTACGTAGGAGCCGAGGTATTTGAAGGCGTCCGCCTTTGGGAGCTTGTGGTCTTGCATGAACAGGTCGCCTCCTTGTGTCACATTGCACTCCAGGTACTCCGTTTTCTGTCTGCTCACCTTCAGTCCGTAATCCTCCAGCATACCCCTCCATAGCTCCAACCTCTCTTGCAATTCTTCACGGCTCTCGGAGACCAAAACAATATCGTCTGCAAAGAGCATGCTCCATGGTGCCTCCTTTGTCACTTCCTCCACCATCACATCCATGAGAAGGTTAAATAGATAGGGGCTAAGAGCTGATCCCTGATGGAGTCCAACTTTTACCTGAAAAGGCTCTGTAGTGCCAACTGTACTTCTTACTCTTGTTGTGGCTTCCCTGTATATGTCCTGGACTATCTTGACATACTTCTCCTTCACTCCCTTCGACCTCATACTCCTCCACACCTCGCTTCTCGGGACCCGATCATAAGCTTTTTCCAGGTCAATAAACGCCATGTACAGCCCTCTTTGCTTATCTCTATATTTTTCCATTGTCTGCCTCATTGCGAATACTGCATCCATTGTTCCTCGACCTTTCATAAAACCAAACTGCTCACTACAAACTATGCTGATCCTAAATAAACTAACAAAGTGTACTGCACTGTATATGGTTAACAATGATTTTTTTTTTCTCAATATATGCAGGGTCTTAATTGATCAACCTTACCTATGGTATCAAGCATTTCATGTATATGGTTGAAGGCAAATCCAGTTTAGTCATAAATTAGGATAGATGCTTAGAAATACTGAACTTGCTTGGATGATTAAATACAGTCTATCTTTTCCAGAGCTCTCAATGCAATATACCCAAAACAGAGTATCTTCAAACTGGGCTAACTTTAGCTAACCTAAAGTGCTTTAGTTCTACTCTGAATAGCAGAAAACAAACATCCACGATAGTCATTAGTAAAAAAAAAAGTATACTCAGTACATGCTAACAGTGAGGGTAGTCTACATAAGGCATAAATAAAATTAAACTAAATTTATCATATAACAATTATCCATTTCGGGGAAACTAATTCCATCCTCAATCTGCCCTGTATGTCATGGCTATGGGGGATGCTGCTGCGATCTCTCTTTATCCGTGTCATATTACAAAACAATATCAGGTGACATATTAATGATGGTTTTTATAAAAATTATGACCACCCTGCTGCTTTCAGAAGAATATGGCTTGTATACTGAGTATTTATACTATAATAATAATAATAATAATAATATATAATAATAATAATAATAATAACGAAATCAAAGCCTGCATCAAGAAAATCTTCTTTCATAGATAAAATAAAACTTAATATACATCCTTCACTAGCTAATGAATTCATAAGGTATAAAGTGAGTGCCATTAAATTTTGATATGAGCAAGAATGCTCATCTTGAAAAGTAGTCATCGAAAAGACCCTTCCCTATGGAAAGCAAAATACAAAAAAGGGTTAGAGGTTTCCATTAACATTAACCCCATTTATAGTTAACTTGGAGCTTTTAAAGATGATTAACCCCCAGGACCCACTGTAAAGATGAATAACTTAACACATTGTTAACTTGAATGAGATTAAGTGACCTGCCTTGTAAATGTGAATAACACTTGACACCTGGGGTTACTCATCTGTACAAGATTCTCATGTACTAAGGAAAGATTTTTGGCTTCATAAATACATGTTATGATTATCAATTATAAATAAACAATTATAGTGTAAGTTTAATACTACACACATTTCCACCTTATTAGTGGTACACTTGAAGACTATTAATTAGCTTCAATAAGACACCCTTTGCCTTTAAGTAGCCGAAATTAGTCACTATACAACAAGGAATACTTTATCTTGTAAAAAAATTATAATATACATATAAAAATGAATAAAAATTATTAAATACTAATTATTTTCATATACAGGTACCGGTAAAAATTTAATAAGACAAATTAACCAACCTCAATCCCCTCCCCCACAGACACCGGCTTCCTTCAAAATGTTTGTTTGTATGAGCCCTAATATTCCTATTTATCAACTTAGCAGGAGAGGTGTCCTTTTTTTTTTTTTTTTTTTTTTTTTTAATGATTGTGACACCAGGACGGGCCTAAAAAAAAATAATAAATCTGCCCTCATCTGGCCTGAGCACTAAGAAACATAAAGAGAAACAGATGGGGAGTGTTGTGACTTGTCAGATGTGAAGGTGGGCGGGAATATAAGGTAATACCGATATCAACTGTAAATATATTGGCTACCATAGCTTTGGCGGCCACCATCTCCTAAATAAATGGCCTTCATGAAAATCAAAGGTAAATACATACAATTGCTCCAGTCTCAATTTTGATGTGAAAATTATATTTTCCATATGTTTAGAATAAATATGACCTAGAAAATCTAATCCACAAAAATAGTAATACGGCAGTTTTCATGGTCACATTCGTTCACAGACATAAAAAATCATTGAAAAATATAGTAAATTACTATTTCTAGGCTAAGTTACACTTGGTGAGGATTGGCTTGCATACCCTTTCTGGCGGTTTTCACGGTCATATTCATTCAAAAAACATCAGAAACCATAGGAAAAGTATTATCTTCAACTCAGATTTGAGAAGGGTGCAACTGTCAAAATTTACCATTTCGCGAAAACTGAAAATCATCCCATTTGGACCACACCACCCACAAGGCTACAAAATATACTGACCAATGCCCCAGAGAACCTGAATATAAAACAAAATTGGTCAGCTTCTGAAAGAGCGCTTCATCCTAAATATATTGTATGTTACATACCGAAAGGCCTTTTGCAATACCATGCCAGAGATACAATATACACCAATTGCAAAACAGATCATAAATCATAACCAATGTTGGCACCAACAATGATGACTATAAGGCTGCTCATAACCTTGTACAAAGCACGAATTCTTTCTTCTGTTTAAATTAATCCATTAATAAGACGAGTATCCCTGCATCAATAACCGCCAAATACTTTTATAATGAAAATGAAGTTCACCTTACTTCGTGCACAGCTCCACTAGCTAAACTAATAACACATGTGCTTTTAAGTCGCAATGTTTTGGTTGCGTTCTGTATATACATATCTGTCCTCTATTGATATGTATATCATGTGTTCAGATTTTCCATATATATATATATATATATATATATATATATATATATATATATATATATATTATATATATATATATATATATATATATATATAATAATAATAATAATTTTGACTACGAAAAAAAAACAACTGGATTATTTAGCGCTTACGAGTATATTTATCTACCCGTCTTCAGAGGTAAGTGGTTAACATATTTATAGAGTATTGCGGTACAAGCTTGATCAGCTTATCTCAGAAGGATAAAGATGCTATTGAAAGAATTCAGAGAACAGCAATAACTCCACCCGAAATAAGAATTTGGCTTTATGAAGAGTGATGAAAAAGAGAGATACGCTTAGAGGTGACATGATCGAATAATAAAAATAATAATCATGGATAATAATAATAATAGCGCTAATACGAGGAATAATAATAATAATCATACCCGTCATAATAACAGAGGATAAGTAGGATTGAACATATTTAGAATGTGTAAATGTTAATGTGCTATTCCAAAGCATTAAGATGCAAAAATAGGTCACATTTGTATGACTTACCAGAAAAAAAAAATGCTCTATAAGTGTCAGAAATATTTTTCTTATTATTATGTCGTTGAGAGGTGGAAAAGATTGCCTATACACATTGTAAATGCCAAAATTGATTTAAAAATATACACGATCAAAATATAAGATGACTGAACTGATTAATATGTAATTGATAAGAGGCAAGCAAAAAGCACTAAATTATTACGCTACAGATCTTTGCAAACCTCAACTGGTAAAGTATTAGTGGTAAGTTCTGAAGAAGAAAAGGGAGAAGAAGTCCTCGGTTGTTTACCTTATGAGAACCGTGCATGTGCATAATATATGAAACAAAACTACGAAATAAATTCTAGTAAGAAAAATTATATTTATAAATATACTACTAATACATAGGACTTCTTATGCTCTGAAAGTTATATGTAAAATGCAAGTTCATTCAATCCACTGCAGCTACTGAAATCTATCAAGATTCGTTTTATGCACCAAGTCAATTTTTGAACTGAACTATTTTTTTTTCGTTTTTGATTTTGATGTGTTCCGAATAATTCTTGATAATTTTTTACGGAAATAGCTTTTTATGCTAAGGTCGATATTGGTAGGCGACAGTGGGTACGTAACCTAAGTAACCCAACTAACCTAACCTAACAAATTTTAAGCCTTGCATACCTTAATAGGGTGAATTGGGGGTGTGTACACAGCAGCGCGGCACATTTCGGGAAGTGATGGTAACATTTATTTCTAAAGTAGGCTTTGGAAGGGGTGCATAAAACGATCTTATCCCTTAAATAATTATCGAAGTGAAGAGATTGAATGAGACCCCTTCCCTCTCTCTTTTACTGACTCCAATGGTTTTTATTCCTTCTAAAATGTTCAGCTATAACGTTTTCAATTCAAATCAATATATACTTTCCTCAGGTGTTTGGCTTGAGTCACACGAAGTTGAGCTTGTATTTCCCTCAAAAAAAAAATTTTTCTTTTCCCTTAATGGCAGCTAGGGTACGTACTAAAATTATTCAAGTATTAGGAAGTTGCAGGTGGTTGGAATGAGGTTGACAGTGATGAAATAGGCACCTTGTCACATTAAGGATGCCTAAACCTGTGAAAATAATTGGTTCTTTAAATATTTAATGTTTAAGATTCATTT
>JAXCGZ010004892.1:0-26620 GCA_037179515.1 Halocaridina rubra | reverse complement strand
GATTATTATTATTATTATTATTATTATTATTATTATTATTATTATTATTATTATTATTATTATTATTACTACGACTGTTGCTATTTTTACTTCTACTACTACCACCATAGATATACCTGATCAAAGCATCCTTGTGTAACCCAAGACTGGAGAACAGCGGGATGATATCCGGAGTTCAAATAATTGAAATGAAGCTCAGAGAGCTCTTTCAGGGCGGTAGGACAATCAGATCTGAAAAAAAAAATGCAGAGAATGCCAGTAGAGAAGCAAAATAGTCAAATAGATTTAAAAAGCGTGGAGGATGTTAGGCATGAATTTGATGTTATTATTGCACTTCCTAAATTGAGGAGGGGGGGGGCGACACCTGGTTTCTGAAATGCACACTGGACCCCTCAGTTATCAAGAGTGGCAGTGTAAAGGGTGGTTTACACGGTCAAACGGTTCGTCGAACGCGGTTCGACAGACAAGTGTTTGAAGTGATGTTCGAACGTGTGAACGGGGTATTTGGTTGTCGAACACGGAATACCCCGTTCACACGTTCGGTATTTGGTTGTCGAACACGGAATACCCCGTTCACACGTTCGAACATCACTTCAAACACTTGTCTGTCGAACCGCGTTCGACGAACCGTTTGACCGTGTAAACCGCCCTCAAGCTCCAGTTGAATCTCTTTTATGACATGTGTAAACATACGCGATGAGGTTGTCGATACCTGTTTCGACAGGTGTCAACATTACTTATATCCATGTTCAGGAGACCTCTGCTCGTGCAGCTCTTGATTTGGTTTCGGTTTTACGTCACGAACTCCCTTTTCAACTAAGGGCTAGAACGCTTGCCTTCTTGCGAAGGACTTGTTTTGGCAGATGTAATCGTTACCTTGAGTGTATGCCCTTTATCTCTTGCGTACCACTGACGAGTGTCGCGAATCGCAAAAAAATGTACAATCTGCCAAAACCACTGTCATTCACAACGAAATTAAAGTTGAAATGCCATTACTAGTGTTTTACAATTTCCTTAAAATAATCCCCGCGTCTCAGGTTCGAGTTCCCACAAAAGGACGAAAGTAACTGGTAATTTTTACATATGTAACAGTACACAATCTTCAGTTTTATTGACTTTAGTCATGCGCTGGGATAGCAAGGATGGGGATTAAATGTGTGTGTGCTGGTGTCAATGGTATGTAGGAACAATGGATAAACTTTTGAGTTGGAAGGTGTTGTGATACTTTCTCTACCACTGAGTATTCAGTATAATCATTTCTTATCTTTTTTTTATGAATGTGGCACCAGGACAGGCAAAGGAAATTGTCCTCATCGGGCCTGGGCATGAAGAAAGCATAAATAAAGAGAAACAGAAATGGGGAGTGTTGTGAATTGTCAAATGCTTAAGGATGATAAGAGATGTGTAACGAATATCAAAGTGTTGATGTAGGCATAGAAAATGGATCGAAACTGAAGGAAGACTTAACATCGAGCAGTCTAAAAAGTCCTTTTTAAACCTATTTAAGCCTGTTGCGATACTACAGGCCTCCAGCTGTAGTATCACAATAGGCGGCTGATGCCATGGGCCAACCTACCACATGGTATTAGCACCTCTGCATCTATGTTCACTACACTGTTGATTCCTACTATATATGATCAAGTTCTAGTTCCCACAAAACTACTACTACTACTGATAATGGGTGGGTACCTTACCTAGGTGAGTTTGGATTACAGCTCTCCCCTCCCTGGGCCACGTAGAGGGTTTCATTTTGCAGGTATGGGTACTCGATGGCTTTATCTAAATACGTTCCCCAGTCAGCATCGGAGGCCAAGAAACAGTCATTATGATGACCCAATCTGGCAACCTGTTAAACAAATAGGTAACGGAAAAACAACTAGAAATATTATTGGAGATGTTCATTAATTAATACATTAACAAAGGAAACTTTTTTAGAATAAATGGATAACAAACTGCCAAAAACACAGAAAAAAGTACCAATAAATCCTAAAATACATGTTATAAATTAAATATCAAATAAAAAAAGTAGATCTTTTATACATTGATGATATCAGCAATAAATGGAAACAAGCATAATACTATAAATAAATTGCATACAATATTGAGATTGGATATAAATTCTTATCATTATTGTAATGCGAATCGATATCACACCATTAACACTGATACCAATGTTGTATTATAATGTGACTTCTTCATCTAAATATTTATTGAGCTGTCTCACGAGGTTTACCTTGAAATATGAGATTAACTGGAAAAAACACACCTCAAGCTATCGCTGGGTGCGTTCTCCACAGTTTTATTCAGCTACTTAACCTAACCAACCTAATATTATAATAAATTACACCCATCTACTTCCTATAAATATACTTTGCTATTATACAATGCTTCATCAGTAAGTAGTTTTAAGGTGCACTTGCTTCAACTGACCCACTGCAGGAGATACTAGACCAATGTTTCTCAAACGGTGCACCCGAGTGCACTGGTGCTCTCTGACAGGTAGACAGGTGCGTCCCAAGCTAACGAAAGAGGATTTTTTTATTTCTTTTTGTACTTAAAATATCTGTATTTTTAAAAAGTTAGAGACACCATGCACATTGCCTCCATGTATGAGTCAAATCTTCGTCATATGATATTTGGAATTGGATGCAAAATTCCTAAATCTTTGCGAAGGAATGGATAATTAATCCTTGCACATTTTCCTTCCTCAAGGGATTTAAATCAGTTATTATCGCCCTCTCTCTCTCTCTCTCTCTCTCTCTCTCTCTCTCTCTCTCTCTCTCTCTCTCTCTCTCTCTCTCTCTAAAAAAAAAAAAAAAAAAAAAAAAAAAAAAAAAAAAAAAAAAAACGCAGATTCTTTATAAATCCCTTTTACTGAAAACTGTTCCTCTAGTCTGCTTTGGGAATGCTAAAGCAAAAATGACAACCATAAAAGGTGATTTTTTCCCTCTCATGAACACCTCTCCCATACGTACGATATATTTGTTTCATGCTCTGTAAGGTTCAAAATAAGATTAATAATCTCCTTTTTCAAATATTTCATCCTTAATGCCAATTATGAATATGTATATATATATATATATATATATATATATATATATATATATATATATATATATATATATATATATATATATATATATATATATGCTTTAGCACTGACAATTGAGTTTTTTTTTTATATAAAATGTGCTAAAAAACGAGTTTTTTTTTTTCAAGTGGTCCTCCGAGGATATACTTATATTTATTTCTAACTGCTGTCAATTTTGCAATTTCTACTCTGATGTCAAAGACTACATTTCATTTTGAGACTTGTTTATTTACAATGAAAACGCATTTAAATAGAATTATGGCGATTTTAACTATTTCATAAATCAATGACATTTTTCATTAATAGAATTATTTATGTAATATGTATATCCACAATATACAAATGAATACAAATATAAGTACGTATGTAGGTATTACAACGACATATATCTTCTTCGTCTACATCTTTTCCCACTTTTATGTGGGATCGATGTTTCTGGCCAGTGTTCTCTATATGTTTCTGTCCCATGCCTCATCACCCAACAAACATTTAGACCTCAGGTCGTCATTGATGCAATCCATCCACCTACGCTTTGGTCTCCCCCTCCCTCTCGTACCCTGTATATCCAGTTCCATCACCCTCCTCCCAACATACTGTTCATCCCTCCTAACGATATGACCATACCATCTTAGTCTACTCTCTTGTATCTTATCTGATATTTCTTTAACTTTTGAGATACCTCTAGTTACCTCGTTTCTGATCTTATCGCTTCTTGTCACCCCACACATCCATCTCAACATCCTCATCTCTGCCACATCCAGTTTTTTCTCTTGTGTCTTCTTTATTGCCCATGTCTCTGCTCCATACATCATCGCAGGTCTCACAACTGTCTTATGCACTTTACTCCTCAACTTAATCCCTATCCTCCTATTGCACAGCACCCCAGACACTTCCAGTTCTTCCATCCCACTTGTATTCTGTGGGTTATTTCTGACTCTAGGTCACCATCCTCTGCTACTGTTGATCCCAAATAATTGAATTTTCAACTCTTTTCAACACCTCCCCCTGCAAATTGACCTCCCCATCCTCATCATCTCTCAACCTCAAGTACTCTGTCTTCTTCCTGCTGATTCTCAGTCCTCTATCCTCCATCACTCTTCTCCACTCCTCAAGCTTCTCCTCCACTACCTCTCGTCTGTTGCTACACAGTACAATGCCATCTGCAGAGAGCATACACCATGGTGTCTGATCTCTAATACCCTGGGTTACTGCATCCAAGAACAGATCAAATAGATATGGACTCAAAGCACACCCTTGATGCAGATCAACATTTACTGAGAGACTTTTCGTCAAGCCAACACTGCTCTTAACATTTGCCTCTGCCCTCTCATACATATCTTGAATGATTTTTACATATTTCTCGGGGACTCCCTTTTCTCTAATATACCTCTACACCTCTTGACGTGGTACTCTATCATATGCCTTTTGCAGGTCAATAAAGACCATATGCATTCCTTTCTATATCTCCCGATGCTTTTCCATCATTTGTCTCAAGGCAAATATGGCATCCACTGTCTCTCTTCCAGGCATGAAGCCAAACTGTTCATCCCCAATTGTCGTTTCCTCTCTGAGTCTCCTCTCTATGATCTTCTCCCATATCTTCATAGTATGACTTAACAACTCTATACCTCTATAGTTTCCACACTCCTGAATGTCTCCCTTCCCTTTATAGATTGGGATGATTAGGCTTCCTCTCCACTCCTCTGGCATCTTTTCCTGACTAAAGACCTTTTGCATTAAGTGCCACAAGATATCTATGCTTCCTTTCCAAGACTCTTCCATACCTCCACTGGCATCTTATCAGGTCCTGCTGCCTTTCCATTTTTCATTTTCCTTACTGTGCGCTCTACCTCTCTTCTAGCCACTGTTGTTGTAACTGCTTCATTTGGAAGTCCATCTTCAAATACTGCTCTTGGCTTCTCTTCATCCAGTAATCCTTCAAAATTAGTTTCCCATCTGCTTTTTATTTCACCCTCTTCTGCTCGAACTACTCCATGGTTATCCTTTATTTGTCTTACTTGGGTAAAGTCCTTGGATGCAACATCTCGGTCCTTGGCAATTCGCAATATTTTCTTCTCTCCTCCTGGTGTTTCCAGCTCTTCATAGACTTCATTCAATGTCTCTGCCTTTGGATTTGCTACTGCTCTCCTTGCCTCCTTCCTTGCCTGCTTGTACTCTTCTTTATCCTGCTCCAGGCCTGATAAATCTGCCCTTTTCTTAGCTTCTTTCTTGTTCTTCACCCATTCTTGCACTTCCTCATTCCACCACCATGACTCTTTATCATTTAGGGGTTTCCTTCCTGTTGACTTTCCAAGTACCTCCTCACCAACCCTCGAAATAACCTTACTATTCTCTGTCCACCATTCTTGTACATCCTCATGCAACCTTATTGCTTCCAACACTCTTCCCTTAAACATAGTTCTCAGGTTTGCATCTTTCAGTCTCCACCACTTTATCTTTGGGTCCATCCTCGGCTTCTTACATTTCCTACACTTCCTGAACCTGAAATCAGTTACTACTATTCTATCTTGCACTGCTACACTCTCCCCATTTATTACTTTACAGTTGCTAATCTCTTGCAGATGGTCTCTCCTACACAACAATAAATCTATCTGGCTCTCCCTCCCACCACTACTGTATATATATATATATATATATATATATATATATATATATATATATATATATATATATATATATATATATAAATATATTTATATATATATATATATATATATATATATATATATATATATATATATATATATATATATATGTATAAATATATATATATATATATATATATATATATATATATATATATATATATATATATATATATATATATATATATATATATATATATATATATGTGTGTGTGTGTGTGTGTGTGTGTGTGTGTGTGTGTGTGTGTGTGTGTGTGATTACCTAATTGTGATTACCTAATTGTGTTTACGGGAAAGAGTCCAAAGCTCGTATCTTCCCGTCTCCTGATCGGTTCCATTTTATACTTAGTGATACTTATCATACCTGTCCTTAAAACTATGGATTGAGATAGCATTAACTACCTCCTCGCTTAGCCAATTCCAATTATCAACTACTCTTACACTGAAAAAGTATTTCCTTACATCCTGCGAAGAACTTTTCTTACGAAGCTTCAAACTATGACCTCTAGTTCTAGAGCCAGCCATATCAAAATATCGATCCCTATCCACTCTATCATAACCATGAAGTAATACCATATCCCCCCTCACTCTTCTAGCTTCGAATGATGGTAAGTCTAATTCCCTCAGCCTCTCATCATAACTGAGATTGCGTATTTCTGGCACCAGTTTCGTGGCATGTCTTTGAACTTTTTCAAGCTTAGCTATGTGCTTTTTCAAGTGCGGATTCCAAAAGGGGGCTGCATATTCGAGTTTTGGCCTCACATAGGTTACATAAATATTTCTGAACATTTCCTTGTCCATGTGCCTGAAGGCTACCCTTACATTTGATAAGAATGCATATGCTGCCCTTACTATGCCATTTATAAGTATTTCTGGAGACAAATCTGCCAGTATGTTTACTCCTAGATCTCTCTCATTTTCTGTCTCTTGAAGTTGTACTCCAGCCACCGAGTAGTCAAGCTTGGGCTTTCTTGCACTTGTACCCATTCTAATTACCTTACATTTTGAAGTATTGAATTTCATTAGCCACTTTTCTGACCACTCATGCAGATTATTTAGATCCTCCTGAAGTTCTCTACCATTGTTCTCGTTTTTTACTTTCTTCACAATCTTTGCATCATCTGCAAACATATTCATGAATGAATTTACAGACTCTGGTAGGTCATTTACATATACAAGGAACAAAAGTGGCCCTAAAACTGAACCCTGTGGAACTCCACTACTAACTCTTCTCCATTCAGACACTGAGTGTCTTACTCTAACCCTCTGTTCCCTTCCTTCTAAGTAAGTTTTTATCCATTCCAAAACATTTCCACCTATTCTAGCCATTGATTGCAGCTTCCTAATAAGTCTCCCATGTGGAACAGTGTCAAACGCTTTCTGGAAGTCTAGGAATATGCAATCTGCCCAGCCCTCTCTTTCCTGTAAGATTTGGCTTACCTCATCATAAAATTCTAATAAGTTTGTTACTGTTGATCTACCTTCTCTGAAGCCATGTTGCCTCACTGACAAAAAGTTGAAGGATTCCAAGTGAAGAGAGATATGTTTCCTTAGTAGTTTCTCCATAACTTTGCAAACTATGCTGGTCAAGGAAACTGGTCTATAGTTCAGAGCCGTATCCCTCCTTCCCTTTTTGAAGATAGGTATCACATTTGCTTGTTTCCAGCATCTTGGAATCTCCCCCGACTCCAGTGACTCCTTAAATATGATACTTAGTGCCACTGATATTGTGTTTGCGCATTTTTTAAGCACATGAGGGAATATGTCATCGGGACCTGTAGCTTTATGAACATCTAAATCCATCAGCGCTTTGCATACCTCTGTGGCTGTAAGGTTGATGTTCTCTAATACCGGCCCTTGAGCTTCTATCACTGCAATCTGAGGGGGTGGGGTATTTTCTACTGTAAATACTGACTGAAACTCCTTGTTCAATTCTTTGCAGATCTCTTCATCCGTCTCAGTGATGCTTCCATCCGCTCTTTTTAGCCTTAAAACCTGTTCTTTTACCTTCAGTTTTCCTCTGATAAAGCTGTGGAAAAGCTTGGGATTTTCCTTAGCCTTCCTGGTGATGTCCCTCTCATAGTCTCTCTCTGCCTCTCTCCTTTTACTTAGGTAGTCATTTCTTGCTCTTTTGTAGGTTTGCCAGGCATTTATGTTTTTTCTCCTCCTATACCTTTTCCAGCATTTGTCTCTCCACTCCTTAGCTCTTTTACACCCATTATTGAACCATTTCTCTCTGGCATGAATTACACCTACTTTGGTGACAGGTATGCAGCAATCTACTATCTTCCCATATTTCTCACAAAAGATGTCATACATTTCTTGTACAGATTTGTTGTAAAATAAGGTTCTCCAGTCAATAACTGCAAAAAGCTCATTCATTTTGATGTAATCTCCTTTCGGATAGTTCCTCCTCATGTCCTCAGTGCCTCTACTCTCAGGAAGAATATCTTCAATGATATACTCCATCAACAACACACAGTGGTCACTCTTTCCAATTGGTGGTTCATACTCAATTTTTTCAATATCCAACACATTATCTGTGAACACTAGATCAAGTAGTGATGGCTCATCCCCACCCCTGGCTCTTGTTGGTTCCATTACATGTTGGTGTAGGAAATTCCCTTGTACGCAATCTAGGAATCTTGCCCCGAATGAGTCCTCACCACTGTGTGGGTCAAGATTTATCCAATCTATCTCTTTATGATTAAAGTCTCCCATAATCAAAATCCTACATTTTTTTTCCCGTGCCATGTTAACAACTGAGTTTATGACTTCAATAGTACCTATATGACTTTCCTCATAAACTTCAAGCCTATTTTGGTTCCTTGGTGGGTTGTATACAACAGTTATTATAATGCTCTCTGACCCAGTATTTATGCGAGCAACAAGAAATTCTTTGAACTCACTTTCTATAGCCAAGTTTACTTCTTCGACTTGAATCCTTTCACTTATGAGCAGTGCTATCCCTCCACCAGTCCTCTCAGATCTTTCAACCCTTAGTATTCTGAAACCCTTAGGAAAAACTGTGACACTGTTTATGTCCTCACTCAACTTAGTCTCTGTAATTGCTACTATATCTGCCTTACTGTTGTGAATCCTATCTTTTAATTCTACTGCCTTACCAGCTAATCCATCAGCATTTGTGTATAACAATCTTAATGAGGCCCCATCCCCTGATCTTCAGTCATTATCTTCTTTATCTCCCCTTTGTCTGGAAGAACTCTGTAATGAAA
The DNA here is from genome assembly GCA_037179515.1 of Halocaridina rubra. NCBI lineage: Eukaryota > Metazoa > Arthropoda > Malacostraca > Decapoda > Atyidae > Halocaridina > Halocaridina rubra. The sequence goes on along the minus strand of JAXCGZ010004892.1, from coordinate 17,627 downwards.
ATTTTTCTTCTCTTCTTCATTTCTTTCATCATTTAACCTTCTTGCCTCTTGCAACAAGTTTTTTATCTTTCCCATCTCTTCCTGTGTTCTGTATTGTCTAATGAACACTTCTTTGAATTCTTGAAGGTCTTTTAGACTTTTTTTTTTCTCAACAATATTTCCCTACATGTTTCCCCTCTCTCAAAGGTTACTTTTGTTGTGATTACCTAATTGTGATTACCTAATTGTGTTTACGGGAAAGAGCCCAAAGCTCGTATCTTCCCGTCTCCTCATCGGTTCCATTTTATACTTAGTCATACTTATCATACCTGTCCTTAAAACTATGCATTGAGATAGCATTAACTACCTCCTCGCTTAGCCAATTCCAATTATCAACTACTCTTACACTGAAAAAGTATTTCCTTACATCCTGCGAAGAAGTTTTCTTACGAAGCTTCAAACTATGACCTCTAGTTCTAGAGCCAGCCATATCAAAATATCGATCCCTATCCACTCTATCATAACCATGAAGGAATTTAAAGACTGTCACCATATCCCCCCTCACTCTTCTAGCTTCGAGTGATGGTAAGTTTAATTCCCTCAGCCTCTCATCATAACTGAGATTGCGTATTTCTGGCACCAGTTTCGTGGCATGTCTTTGAACTTTTTCAAGCTTAGCTATGTGCTTTTTCAAGTGCGGATTCCAAAAGGGGGCTGCATATTCGAGTTTTGGCCTCACATAGGTTACATAAATATTTCTGAACATTTCCTTGTCCATGTGCCTGAAGGCTACCCTTACATTTGATAAGAATGCATATGCTGCCCTTACTATGCCATTTATATGTATTTCTGGAGACAAATCTGCCAGTATGTTTACTCCTAGATCTCTCTCATTTTCTGTCTCTTGAAGTTGTACTCCAGCCACCGAGTAGTCAAGCTTGGGCCTTCTTGCACTTGTACCCATTCTCATTACCTTACATTTTGAAGTATTGAATTTCATTAGCCACTTTTCTGACCACTCATGCAGATTATTTAGATCCTCCTGAAGTTCTCTACCATTGTTCTCGTTTCTTACTTTCTTCACAATCTTTGCATCATCTGCAAACATATTCATGAATGAATTTACAGACTCTGGTAGGTCATTTACATATACAAGGAACAAAAGTGGCCCTAAAACTGAACCCTGTGGAACTCCACTACTAACTCTTCTCCATTCAGACACTGAGTGTCTTACTCTAACCCTCTGTTCCCTTCCTTCTAAGTAAGTTTTTATCCATTCCAAAACATTTCCACCTATTCTAGCCATTGATTGCAGCTTCCTAATAAGTCTCCCATGTGGAACAGTGTCAAACGCTTTCTGGAAGTCTAGGAATATGCAATCTGCCCAGCCCTCTCTTTCCTGTAAGATTTGGCTTACCTCATCATAAAATTCTAATAAGTTTGTTACTGTTGATCTACCTTCTCTGAAGCCATGTTGCCTCACTGACAAAAAGTTGAAGGATTCCAAGTGAAGAGAGATATGTTTCCTTAGTAGTTTCTCCATAACTTTGCAAACTATGCTGGTCAAGGAAACTGGTCTATAGTTCAGAGCCGTATCCCTCCTTCCCTTTTTGAAGATAGGTATCACATTTGCTTGTTTCCAGCATCTTGGAATCTCCCCCGACTCCAGTGACTCCTTAAATATGATACTTAGTGCCACTGATATTGTGTTTGCGCATTTTTTAAGCACATGAGGGAATATGTCATCGGGACCTGTAGCTTTATGAACATCTAAATCCATCAGCGCTTTGCATACCTCTGTGGCTGTAAGGTTGATGTTCTCTAATACCGGCCCTTGAGCTTCTATCACTGCAATCTGAGGGGGTGGGGTATTTTCTACTGTAAATACTGACTGAAACTCCTTGTTCAATTCTTTGCAGATCTCTTCATCCGTCTCAGTGATGCTTCCATCCGCTCTTTTTAGCCTTAAAACCTGTTCTTTTACCTTCAGTTTTCCTCTGATAAAGCTGTGGAAAAGCTTGGGATTTTCCTTAGCCTTCCTGGTGATGTCCCTCTCATAGTCTCTCTCTGCCTCTCTCCTTTTACTTAGGTAGTCATTTCTTGCTCTTTTGTAGGTTTGCCAGGCATTTATGTTTTTTCTCCTCCTATACCTTTTCCAGCATTTGTCTCTCCACTCCTTAGCTCTTTTACACCCATTATTGAACCATTTCTCTCTGGCATGAATTACACCTACTTTGGTGACAGGTATGCAGCAATCTACTATCTTCCCATATTTCTCACAAAAGATGTCATACATTTCTTGTACAGATTTGTTGTAAAATAAGGTTCTCCAGTCAATAACTGCAAAAAGCTCATTCATTTTGATGTAATCTCCTTTCGGATAGTTCCTCCTCATGTCCTCAGTGCCTCTACTCTCAGGAAGAATATCTTCAATGATATACTCCATCAACAACACACAGTGGTCACTCTTTCCAATTGGTGGTTCATACTCAATTTTTTCAATATCCAACACATTATCTGTGAACACTAGATCAAGTAGTGATGGCTCATCCCCACCCCTGGCTCTTGTTGGTTCCATTACATGTTGGTGTAGGAAATTCCCTTGTACGCAATCTAGGAATCTTGCCCCGAATGAGTCCTCACCACTGTGTGGGTCAAGATTTATCCAATCTATCTCTTTATGATTAAAGTCTCCCATAATCAAAATCCTACATTTTTTTTCCCGTGCCATGTTAACAACTGAGTTTATGACTTCAATAGTACCTATATGACTTTCCTCATAAACTTCAAGCCTATTTTGGTTCCTTGGTGGGTTGTATACAACAGTTATTATAATGCTCTCTGACCCAGTATTTATGCGAGCAACAAGAAATTCTTTGAACTCACTTTCTATAGCCAAGTTTACTTCTTCGACTTGAATCCTTTCACTTATGAGCAGTGCTATCCCTCCACCAGTCCTCTCAGATCTTTCAACCCTTAGTATTCTGAAACCCTTAGGAAAAACTGTGACACTGTTTATGTCCTCACTCAACTTAGTCTCTGTAATTGCTACTATATCTGCCTTACTGTTGTGAATCCTATCTTTTAATTCTACTGCCTTACCAGCTAATCCATCAGCATTTGTGTATAACAATCTTAATGAGGCCCCATCCCCTGATCTTCAGTCATTATCTTCTTTATCTCCCCTTTGTCTGGAAGAACTCTGTAATGAAAATTTTTCTTCTCTTCTTCATTTCTTTCATCATTTAACCTTCTTGCCTCTTGCAACAAGTTTTTTATCTTTCCCATCTCTTCCTGTGTTCTGTATTGTCTAATGAACACTTCTTTGAATTCTTGAAGGTCTTTTAGACTTTTTTTTTCTCAACAATATTTCCCTACATGTTTCCCCTCTCTCAAAGGTTACTTTTGTTGTGATTACCTAATTGTGATTACCTAATTGTGTTTACGGGAAAGAGCCCAAAGCTCGTATCTTCCCGTCTCCTCATCGGTTCCATTTTATACTTAGTCATACTTATCATACCTGTCCTTAAAACTATGCATTGAGATAGCATTAACTACCTCCTCGCTTAGCCAATTCCAATTATCAACTACTCTTACACTGAAAAAGTATTTCCTTACATCCTGCGAAGAAGTTTTCTTACGAAGCTTCAAACTATGACCTCTAGTTCTAGAGCCAGCCATATCAAAATATCGATCCCTATCCACTCTATCATAATCATGAAGGAATTTAAAGACTGTCACCATATCCCCCCTCACTCTTCTAGCTTCGAGTGATGGCAAGTCTAATTCCCTCAGCCTCTCATCATAACTGAGATTGCGTATTTCTGGCACCAGTTTCGTGTGTGTGTATGTGTGTGTGTGTGTGTGTGTGTGTGTGTGTGTGTGTGTGTGTGTGTGTGTGTGTGATTACCTAATTGTGTTTACGGGAAAGAGCCCAAAGCTCGTATCTTCCCGTCTCCTCATCGGTTCCATTTTATACTTAGTCATACTTATCATACCTGTCCTTAAAGCTATGCATTGAGATAGCATTAACTACCTCCTCGCTTAGCCAATTCCAATTATCAACTACTCTTACACTGAAAAAGTATTTCCTTACATCCTGCGAAGAAGTTTTCTTACGAAGCTTCAAACTATGACCTCTAGTTCTAGAGCCAGCCATATCAAAATATCGATCCCTATCCACTCTATCATAACCATGAAGGAATTTAAAGACTGTCACCATATCCTCCCCCCCTCACTCTGCTAGCTTCGAGCGATGATAAGTCTAATTCCCTCAGCCTCTCATCATAACTGAGATTGCGAATTTCTGGCACCAGTTTCGTGGCATGTCTTTGTGTTTGTGTGTACAAAAGTAAAAGAAAAGAAAATAAAAATTACCTACTTGTGCTTAGGGGAAAGAGCCCCAAGCTAGTAACTTCCCGTCTCCAGGTCGGTTCCAATTTGTACTTAGTGATACTTATCATACTTGCCCTTAAAACTGGATTGAGAGAGTGTGTGTGTGTGTATGTGCAAGAATACCTGAGCCCTGTCGACATCACTAATTCCCTAGGAATCCCCGTTAGCCCGGGGCGTCAACCATACAACAGTAGGAAAACTATTAGTAGCTTAATTACCATTCTTAAAATGAGTATGCGGCTTTTACTCCCCGTTAATTACAGTGAGGAATTTGGCCAGAGTTTATATTAAGCGAATAATGAATAAAAAGATTTATAAACACTTAAATAAATGGCAGTCGGCGTTTAATGTAACAACGAACACAAAAATTTAATAAAATACCAATTTATGGAAAGAGAAAATAAATAAAGATCATTCGCTGATATCATTTTTAAGAGTGGATTCAGCAGGACTAAAAAAAAAAAAAAACCTCTGTGATCAAATAAGATAACTGTTCATATGACATGTAAAAAATAAATAGCTAAACCTGCAGCGTTTCTCAGCCGGTGCGCCCCAAGTTATGAAAAAAATAATTTATGGTTTTATATATAAAAAAAATTGCATTTTTTAAAAACTACGGATAGGAACGTTGCTCCCTTTTCTGAGTCAAGTCTTTGTCGTTTGATATTTTAAACGGGATGTTCATTTCCATAATCTTTAAAAATGAATGGATAATTCTTTCTCTTTTCCCTTTCTCGAGGGATTTAAATTCTCTCTCTCTCTCTCTCTCTCTCTCTCTCTCTCTCTCTCTCTCTCTCTCTCTCTCTCTCTCTCTCTCTCTCTCTCTCTCCCGTGAATGGTTGATATAAGATCTTAGAACATGTCCTAAACCCGTCCTAAAGCATGTTCGAAGCAGCTATAATGTTAATTTAGTACAGGAATCGGTGGTAGGCCTTTGACCTAAGTGCCGCGAGGGACATCTTAAAAATCGAACATAAAGAGATGCCCATTCATCAAGTTTGAATTTCCATCAAAGAAAATCCTTCAATAGCTCGTAAAACACTAAATATTTTATTGCAGTTCTCCACATCATACCTCTGTTAATTAGAATTTTCTGCATTTACCAATATTAAATTTAAAAATAGATCAAATATTAGATGTATTGACGAGGAAATGAGAGTATGCTTTTCACATATATGGCCTAATATTAAAAAAATTGCCAAAGCACATCAAGCACAGGTCTCACACAAGAATACTTGATGAAATATATTGTAATGTCTTAAAAGTACATGTTTATTTCAAGAGCCTTTATATATATATATATATATATATATATATATATATATATATATATATATATATATATATATATATATATATATATATATATATATATATATATATATATATATATATATATATATATATATATATAATTTTACTGTTTTGCAATTTTATGGATAATCTTATGTTAATGATATATTAAGTGCCGCCTCAGAGTTTTAATTACTCTACAAGTGCGACCTAATTTAAAAAAGGTTGGGAGGGGAGGGGGGGCAGTTTAATGTGTGAGAAACGAATTATAGTTGATGTAATCTATCTATTGTCAGTTTTTAACTAAAAATAATTCCCATAAGAATAGATATTACAACAAGAACAACAACTGCTACTTATACCTATTTTGGGTTTTTCTGGACAACCTTCAGTAATAATAATAATAATAATAAGGTTTACCTATAAAAAAAATTTTACGCATTCGGTTTTTTATTTGTGGGTCAAGATATAATGCAATCATTACTCTCTCTCTCTCTCTCTCTCTCTCTCTCTCTCTCTCTCTCTCTCTCTCTCTCTCTCTCTCTCTCTCTCAATTCACAAAACCTTGCACCTAACTCTTCTTAGAATATTTACGTTATAATGTAAATTAAATAACAAATGAGAACGAAAATAAGACACTTGAATTTCTATCTTGATGGATAAGGTATCCACCCAAACGAATATAGATAAGAATTTTATATGGCTTCTAAACCAAATACATAAGGAAAATAAATACACAAGCAGTCTTCATAAACAACTTAAATGGTTGTAGTTGGAGCTGATGCCCCGTCACGGAGTGAGGTTAGTAAGGGCATACACTCAGGGTAACGATTACATCTGCCAAAACAAGTCCTTCGCAAGAAGGCAACCATCCTAGCCCTTAGTAGAAAAGGAAGTTCGTGACGTAAAACCGAAAACATCCAGTGGGAGCTGATGTCTACTCTTTCAGATCAAGAAGACATTCACTAATGGCATATCATTAATATCTCTCTCTCTCTCTCTCTCTCTCTCTCTCTCTCTCTCTCTCTCTCTCTCTCTCTCTCTCTCTCTCTCTCTCTCTCTCTCTCTTTCTCAGCTTATCCTCAAAAAGAGCAAAATCTCCATATGGTGCTACTCACAGCAGGCGATTCCGACAGTAAAACAGGAGAAAAAAAATGACAATAACACAACAATTATACACACAACCATAAACAAATGAATTGTCTTTCAAAATACATACTTGTCATGTATTAAAAAATGTCACCCTTGATCAAATAAACACGTAAAAACCTTCGTCACCTGCTGATGGAGACAGGAACTCTCGATAAATGACCAAGGAACACTGCTGTGCTGCGGCTGAAAAGAGGACTCAGCTTTTGGGCGGAGCGGCTTTAATATGTGATGTCCTGCGTGTTAACTGGATTCCTGCTGTGTTCCAGTTTTCCAGTCATGCAAAATTTTCTATTTCTTTGTTTTGTTAATTATTTATTATTTAATCTCCAGTCTTTTGGTTTTCATTATTTAGCTTCTTTTTTATTTTTGTTAGGAGAATTATCTTTGTTAAAGCATTAGGAAAATATGGTCAGACACGATTAAAAATGGCTACTGATATCTGGCATTTGTATGCAACAGGTTGGAAGTTGGTACGTCATTGACGTGTTTTCCCAGATCTTTTTGTTTTGATTTCATTCTTCTTCGCTTATTTTGCCAAAGAAACAAACTAAACGCTCTATTCACTAACGTGTGTGCGCGCATGTGTATATATAAATATACGAGTATATACAGTATACCTTGGCTCTTTGCAGGAAGAAAATACAAATTATAGGATTCCCAGGTCACTCGTTCTGCACGAATCGTGCCACTTTTACAACACGCAGGGGAACATGGACAAACAAACACACAAACAAATTTATTTCCATTTTGTACAATGGTTATTCAACATTAATAGTAACTTATAAGTAGACATGTAATTAAACTAATAAATAAGAGGGTTATACATATAGTTAAATGTAGCTTTCATAGAAAATAATAATGCTGTAATAAAAATGTTAACAATAATGTTAATAATAAAGTAGTAAGTATGCCACTAGATACAGGATCGTTATTATCGGCATCATTTCCATATTTGTTTCATTACAATGAGAATAATTAGTTCTTAATGAGCAGCAACTATTTGTCCAAAAGAAAACTATATAGTTTGCCTTTGAAAGCTGTGAAGGAGGATGCATTTTTAAGATGCTCTGGAATATTATTCCAGAGTGTTGGCCCTTTGATAGTGATCATCTTTGAACCTGCTTCTGTGTTTGTTCTGTGAATAAAGAGCTCACTGCTCTGTCTTGTGTTGGTTCCCCTTATATCCCTGACTGTTTTTAAATCAAATAGCCAGCTAGGATAATGATGGTCCAAAATTTTGAATACAAAAACATAAATAGCATAAGCGACCTTATTTTCTGCCCGCAGCCACCCAAGTTTATTGAGAGCTGGTGTGATGTGGTCATATTTTCTTATTCCTCCCAGGGCAACTCGAGCTGCAAAATTAATAAGCTTCTGTATTCTGTTTATCTGAGTCTTAGTGGTAGCTCCCCAAACAGTTGTGCAGTAATTAATGTGACTTAGGGCTAGAGATTCAACAACAGTTATTCGAGTGGTAGTCTCAAAATTGTCTTTTATACGTGATAAGTACATTAATGTTCCTGTAACCTTTTTGCATACTTTATCTATGTGGGAATCAAACAACATGTGGTTATCAAAGTGAATTCCTAGGTTTTTGACTGTTTTGCTAGGTGTGATAATATTGTCGCAAAAATTAATTGTTGTGTTTTCTGGAATTTGTGCTATGTGGAACCTTGAGCCAATAAATATGCAGTGTGTTTTACTTTCGTTAACAGCCCAATTTCTTGGGAAGTATACTTGCCCTCATTCCTGTCGTACTGTGTATATATATATATATATATATATATATATATATATATATATATATATATATATATATATATATATATATATATGGATCAGGGAAAGATTAGCAGGATCAACTGAAGAATCTCCGAATCTCCCCCAGACCCACCCAGGGTCTGATTTTGGGGGGGGGGGGGGATTCTTCAGTACTGTCGGTTTAGGTTTGGTCAGATTAGGTCTTTATTTCGTAATTGAAATTCATCCATTTATATATTCCAAGGTAGATAAACAGACAGTCCTAACCCAACACAACCCTTCCCATCTGACATGTCACAACACTCCCCATCTCTAGTTTCTCTCTGAAATTGTTACGCCGGGCACTCGGGGGGGGGGGATTCTTCAGTTGATCTCAGTTAGGGGGGGGAAAATTCTTCAGTTGATCTCAATTAGGGGGGAAATTCTTCAGTTGGTCCTCTGGTGGGGGAGATTCTTCAGTTGATCCGATTAGCAACCCATGGTTAAGAACATCAAGCGATGGCAACAGTGGTTGCATTTCTGAACAAAAATAATGTATCATATATTTTAATATATATGATGAGGTAAAGATAGGCAACCCCAGAAATCAAATAACTCCGTAAATTGTTAGGTTAGGTTACATTAGATTAGTTTTGCCCTGTAAATATAAATAACGTCAGAGTACCCTGGGGCTTTTCTTCTTTACCTGGTCCCACTCATGAATAAAGAAATCTATCATATGTTATGGAATGCATTACCATTAGCTCAAAAACCCAGCCACTGGTGTTGTCTCTTAATGTTCTCAGCCAAAGGGTTGCTTATCTTTACCCATATAAATATATATATAAATATAAATATGTATATATATATATCCAAATAAGCACATTACATATATGAAAACATGAATAATTTTTTACCCCAACCGGTACTTGAACCTAGGACTTATAATTACTAAGCCAAGGCACTACCAACTGTACCACAGAAGGTTAAAAGGAAACAAACAAAAAAACAAACATTTATTTCCATTTTGTACAATGGTTATTCAACATTAATAGTAACTTATAAGTAGACATGTAATTAAACTAATAAATAAGAGGGTTAGACATATAGTTAAATTAAATGTAGCTTTCATAGAAAATAATAATGCTGTAATAAAAATGTTAACAATAATGTTAATAATAAAGTAGTAAGTATGCCACTAGATACAGGATTGTTATTATCGGCATCATTTCCATATTTGTTTCATTATAATGAGAATAATTAGTTCTTAATGAGCAGCAACTATTTGTCCAAAAGAAAACTATATAGTTTGCCATTGAAAGCTGTGAAGGAGGATGCATTTTTAAGATGCTCTGGAATATTATTCCAGAGTGTTGGCCCTTTGATAGTAATCATCTTTGAACCTGCTTCTGTGTTTGTTCTGTGAATACAGAGCTCACTGCTCTGTTTTGTGTTGGTTCCCCTTATATCCCTGACTGTTTTTAAATCAAATAGCCAGCTAGGATAATGATCGTCCAAAATTTTGAATACAAAAACATAATAGCATAAGCGACCTTATTTTCTGCCCGCAGCCACCCAAGTTTATTGAGAGCTGGTGTGATGTGGTCATATTTTCTTATTCCTCCCAGGGCAACTCGAGCTGCAAAATTAATAAGCTTCTGTATTCTGTTTATCTGAGTCTTAGTGGTAGCTCCCCAAACAGTTGTGCAGTAATTAATGTGACTTAGGGCTAGAGATTCAACAACAGTTATTCGAGTGGTAGTCTCAAAATTGTCTTTTATACGTGATAAGTACATTAATGTTCCTGTAACCTTTTTGCATACTTTATCTATGTGGGAATCAAACAACATGTGGTTATCAAAGTGAATTCCTAGGTTTTTGACTGTTTTGCTAGGTGTGATAATATTGTCGCAAAAATTAATTGTTGTGTTTTCTGGAATTTGTGCTATGTGGAACCTTGAACCAATAAATATGCACTGTGTTTTACTTTCGTTAATTAACAGCCCAATTTCTTGGAAATAGGTTTTAATTTTTGACAGAGTGTTTTGTGCTCTTAAAGTTAGCTCTGGGAGATTATTAATATCACCACTAAGGAGTAGTTGAGCGTCATCTGCATATTGTACGACTAGACAGTCAGAAATGAAAGAAGATAGATCATTTACGTAAATGGAGAAGAGGATAGAACCAAGTACTGATCCCTGTGGAACACCAAATGATACATTATTTGTCACAGAGATAATGTTGTTAAGACGTATGGACTGTTTACGATTAGATAGATACTCGCTAAACCAGCTTGGATCAATATTTAAGTTAATACATTTACTTAAAAGAATTTCATGGTTTACACTGTCGAAGGCTTTTGATAAGTCTAATAATATAAGCAAAGATATTTTTTTCATATCTATATTATTATATATACTATTCGTAACTTTAAGCAGTGCAGTTTCCGTCGAGAGTTTTGGTCTGAAACCATGTTGGTTAATCGTTAGTAGTCTATTTGATTCTAAATATGACATAAGTTGGCATGCAACATTTTTTTCTAATGGTAAGAATTAGGGTAGCACAATCGATAGGATTTATCTTGAAGTACTCTCTTGTGTTTTCATTGGAAGAATTGTCATTTAAGCAATTACTCATATTCACTGAGTTGATGTTTTCTTGATTTTTTCATATGTATTTTTGCCAACGTTAGCAAAATAGTTATTAAAGTTATCTGCTTTGTCTTTCAACTCCGTAATATTTTCATAACTTTCTGAGGTACTCTTTTCATTTGGTATCATGCTTCTTATCACTTTCCATGTTGCTGCTGTATCATGTCTAGAGTCATTAAATTGTTTTTTGTAAAAGTCTTTTTTACTTACACTGATGAGAGATCTGACACGTTTCTTTTCTGTTTTATAACGTTCTCGGAGAGTCATATCATATCTATTCATTTTTAACTCTTTTTGCATTTGATTTCTGATTTGCATTGCCTCTTTGATGTCATTAGTTAGCCAGGGGGCTGAGGGGCGGGTTATTTTTCTTGTTACAATGGGTGCACAACTATCTAAGCATTCAAGGAAGACTTTTGTTAAAATCTCAACCTGCAAATCGACGTTATCTGTGTATTTAATTCTGTTAAGTGCATTTGTGTTGTTGATTAATGTTTCACAAAAGATATCAGGGGAGTAATTTTTTAGACACCGGAATGTCTTGAGGAGAGGCTTCCTTTTGGGCTTGTTTATGTTTAGCATAGCAATGTTCAGCTCGTGGTCTGCAATTGGGCAGGGAACTACGTCCCAATAGGGTATACTTTCCACTTTATTTGTTATTATCAGTTCTATAAGAGTCCTAGAATTAGGGGTTATGCGGGTCGGTTTTGTCACTATTTGTGATAACTTCACAGTGTTGATCACCCTTTTCATTTTGTTATCTGCTGAGAGCAAGTCATCATTAAAATCACCAAGTATGTATATGGGTTTATGACGCACACAGATATTTCTGAATGTTTCTAGCAGATGATTGAATGAACTGGTAGGTGCTTTAGGGTGATGGTAAACACACCCTACAATGAAAGATGGAAGTTTCTGATGCTGCACAGTGATCCATAAATCTTCGAGCTCCTCAGTTTTTTCTAAACCTGTGGTTATTTCTGATGCACTAAGATAATTTCTAACATAAATACAAACCCCACCCCCTCGGCCATGGTCATTGCGAAATATTTTAAACTCTGGGATATTCACATATTTATTTTCAGTTGTAGGAGGAAGCCAAGTTTCACTTACACGGAGGATGTCTATGTTGTAGTCTTTTGTTAGCATTATTATTTCCTCAAAATGAGCGAGCAGGGACTGAGCGTTCACATGTACTAATGTTACATTCTTACCATGTTTCATTGGGGTGGTATCCATAGTCATAGTTGTAGTTTCGACTGTGTGATTCTGCTGGGAATTCATCATTGTAGTGTGTTCTGGGGTTAGCTCATGGATCCTGGTGTCTGTACCTGCCGTTGGATGTGTAACGCTGGTTTGATAACGTACCGTGGTATGATCGGGCCTTTCCAAAGTTTGTATGCCTAGGTGAGTGTCTAGGGTTGTAAGAGCCATCACTCCAGGAGAAGTCTCTTGTGCGTGGACGGCAAAAAGAGAGGTTTGTATCGTGTCTCTTTCTGTAGTCTCGCGTATAGGGGATTGTTTCATTAGCTCTTTGCTGTTTATTTTGGTATGACTGTAGTTTGGGATATTTTGTAGAATACCCAGGATGTGTCCATTGTTTGCCCCCACGAAATGGCTGGACAATTGTGCCTGTAGGCCATTGATTCAGTTTGTAAGGCACATATTCAAATCCTTTCGATATCATTATTGCGAAGGAAACCCAGTTTGGTTTGCGAGAAAGCTCCTTAATCAAGACTTCTTCAGAAGGAATGCCTTGATTTGTCAATGTATTACGTATCTCTCTCTCAAAGGGGTTGCCAGGAATGCGAATATATATTTGAGCTTGTTCCATACTATGATTAGATGGGTGAGGAGAATGCCATTAAAAATCGTGAGAAAAGTGGAGGTTTTATTACTCAAACTTAGATGTCCGACATGGCGTGTTCTACCTACGTAAAAACAACAAAACAATAGCGAAATGCAAAGCGCACGAATTAATCAGCTCAAAAGTTATACATAACATTCCTCCCTCCAAGAAAAAACATACAAAACTTATCAAAAATGGATCAGAAAAATATCAACATACAACAATCATTATACAGAAATATCAATATATTATGGCAACAAAAGACATTACAAATTTATTTTTTCTGGTGGCTTAATAATTCTCTTTGATCTCCGTAATACTGGAGATGGTGATACAATCTGTTTATCATTCACACCACACCTTTCAGTTTCTGAGACTGTGTCTTCAGACTCAATACAATTACTATCAGGTTGAACTGAAACATCACACTTTTGTGAAGATACTTCAACATCATTAGTGGAACTAGAGGCATAGGAATAATTACTTACATTCGAAGAACCTAAAGGCATTGGAGACTCTCTATGTGTCTTAATACAAGTACCAGTAAATCTAGGCATAAGCTGATCATGATGCCTCTTCCATGATATATTACCAAAATCATGAACTTGCACCAAATAATTTCTTAAACCAAGCACTTCAATAATTTTACCTTCAATCCAAGTCTCTCCCTTCCCAAAATTTTTAGCAAAAACTGCATCACCAACATTGTACATATTTGTCCCTTCAGAGAAAACTTTCTTTGACAATTTTTCCAGGTCTCTGTCTTTGTTAGGGGAACATTTTACAGATACTAAAGTTGTTTTAAAACATCTTCCAAATAGTAACTCTGCTGGTGATTTACCTATACCACTATGCATACTCTTTCTATAATTGTACAAAAATCTACAGATTCTAGTATTCAATGATCCACTGTTGAATTTACTTAAGCCCTCTTTTAAAGTTCGAACTGCTCTTTCCGCCAACCCATTAGATGATGGATTGTATGGGGCAGGAGTTAAATGTTGAATACCATTTTCCTTATAAAAAGCTTTAACTTCCTCGGACACAAAATATGGAGCATTATCCGAGACAACAATGTCTGGAATACCAAAATTAGAAAATGTTTTTCTAAGCAATTCAATGGTAACACTTGAAGTCATTGAACTAGTAACTTGAACATCTAGAAACTTAGAATATGCATCTAAAATTACAAGAAAATATTTGTTATCTATGGGTCCAGCATAGTCAATGTGAAGTCTTGACCATGCCTTATCAGGGGTAGACCATGACAACACAGGAGCTTGGTTTGGTTGAAAATTTTTAAAACAAACTGGACAATTCTTTGTAATTTCAGAAATATCTTGGTCAATTTTAGGCCACCAAACCCAATTCCTAGCTTCTGCTTTCATCACATTTATCCCATTATGACCACTATGTAAGTGCTCAAGTATTTTACATCTTAAGCTGGTAGGTATTACAATTCTGTTTCTGTACAAAATTACATTGTCATATAAACTAAGATCAGATTTAACAGAACTATATTCATGTAATCTCAAATCATTTGTAGACCAACCAAATCTTATATTATGCATGAGTTGACCCAAAACCTCATCTTTCTGAGTACAATTTCTGATTTTTGAAAAAGAAATATCTTCAAAATCTAAAGCTTCAACTAACTTAATGTATTCATTTGGAGTCATGGATTTATGATCATCATCAATAGGCAACCTGCTAAGGGCATCAGCCACAACATTTTCTTTACCCACTTTGTAAGTAAGATCAAAATCATATTGAGAGAGAAACAGTGCCCAACGCTGAATACGAGCATTGGCATTAGTAGGAATATGACGCCCTTTGCCAAATAAACCTAAAAGTGGTTTATGGTCGGTCCTTGCTTCAAATTGTCTTCCAAGTAAAAAGTATCTAAAGCGATTCAACCCAAAAACTAAGGCAAGCCCTTCTCGGTCAATTTGAGCATAGTTCTGTTCAGCTGATGTCAGTTTTTTACTAGCAAAATAAACTGGTAATTCTCTTCCATCAATTTTTTGCAACAATACACATCCTACACCAATAGGAGACGCATCCACTTCAACAACTAGTGGACTATTACCATCATAATTAGCCAAAAGGGGACCTTTTGATAAATCCGATTTTACAATTTCAAAAGCTTTGTTTTCAAGTTCAGACCATTTAAAAACTTTATTCATTTTTAGCAATTCATACAAGGGGGCCAGCTTGGAAGAAAAATTCTTAATGAATTTACAATAATATGTCAACATTCCAATAAAAGATTGCAACTCTGCAACAGAAGTAGGGGGTGGAGAATCTAGAATGGCTTTGACCTTCTTAGGGGAAGGTTTGATTCCTTCACCTGAGATACAAAATCCAAGATATTCTAAAGAAGAAACCTTAACAGCACATTTTTTCTTGTTAATCTGAACATTATGCTCTTGCAAAATTTTTAACACTTCAATAAACCTAAGATCATGCTGCTCTTCAGATTCACCACTTACAATAATGTCATCCAAATAAGCATCAACTCCCTCTACATCTTTCAACAGGTTAGCCATAAATCTCTGAAATATAGCTGGTGAAGAAGAAAGACCAAAAGGTAATCTTTTGTACTTAAACAAACCTTTATGTGTATTTACTACTAAATACTTTTGGCTTTCTTCACTCACAGAAATCTGTAAATATGCATTTTTTAAATCAATAGTAGAAAAAATCTTTCCCTTACCAATAGATGCTAACAACTCATCTGTTTTAGGTAATGGATATTGGTCACATGGTCTTGACCATGCCTTATCAGGGGTGGACCATGACAACACAGGAGCTTGGTTTGGTTGAAAATTTTTAAAACAAACTGGACAATTCTTTGTAATTTCAGAAATATCTTGGTCAATTTTAGGCCACCAAACCCAATTCCTAGCTTCTGCTTTCATCACATTTATCCCATTATGACCACTATGTAAGTGCTCAAGTATTTTACATCTTAAGCTGGTAGGTATTACAATTCTGTTTCTGTACAAAATTACATTGTCATATAAACTAAGATCAGATTTAACAGAACCATATTCATGTAATCTCAAATCATTTGTAAACCAACCAAATCTTATATTATGCATGAGTTGACCCAAAACCTCATCTTTCTGAGTACAATTTCTGATTTTTGAAAAAGAAATATCTTCAAAATCTAAAGCTTCAACTAACTTAATGTATTCATTTGGAGTCATGGATTTATGATCATCATCAATAGGCAACCTGCTAAGGGCATCAGCCACAACATTTTCTTTACCCACTTTGTAAGTAAGATCAAAATCATATTGAGAGAGAAACAGTGCCCAACGCTGAATACGAGCATTGGCATTAGTAGGAATATGACGCCCTTTGCCAAATAAACCTAAAAGTGGTTTATGGTCGGTCCTTGCTTCAAATTGTCTTCCAAGTAAAAAGTATCTAAAGCGATTCAACCCAAAAACTAAGGCAAGCCCTTCTCGGTCAATTTGAGCATAGTTCTGTTCAGCTGATGTCAGTTTTTTACTAGCAAAATAAACTGGTAATTCTCTTCCATCAATTTTTTGCAACAATACACATCCTACACCAATAGGAGACGCATCCACTTCAACAACTAGTGGACTATTACCATCATAATTAGCCAAAAGGGGACCTTTTGATAAATCCGATTTTACAATTTCAAAAGCTTTGTTTTCAAGTTCAGACCATTTAAAAACTTTATTCATTTTTAGCAATTCATACAAGGGGGCCAGCTTGGAAGAAAAATTCTTAATGAATTTACAATAATATGTCAACATTCCAATAAAAGATTGCAACTCTGCAACAGAAGTAGGGGGTGGAGAATCTAGAATGGCTTTGACCTTCTTAGGGGAAGGTTTGATTCCTTCACCTGAGATACAAAATCCAAGATATTCTAAAGAAGAAACCTTAACAGCACATTTTTTCTTGTTAATCTGAACATTATGCTCTTGCAAAATTTTTAACACTTCAATAAACCTAAGATCATGCTGCTCTTCAGATTCACCACTTACAATAATGTCATCCAAATAAGCATCAACTCCCTCTACATCTTTCAACAGGTTAGCCATAAATCTCTGAAATATAGCTGGTGAAGAAGAAAGACCAAAAGGTAATCTTTTGTACTTAAACAAACCTTTATGTGTATTTACTACTAAATACTTTTGGCTTTCTTCACTCACAGAAATCTGTAAATATGCATTTTTTAAATCAATAGTAGAAAAAATCTTTCCCTTACCAATAGATGCTAACAACTCATCTGTTTTAGGTAATGGATATTGGTCACATGGTCTTGACCATGCCTTATCAGGGGTGGACCATGACAACACAGGAGCTTGGTTTGGTTGAAAATTTTTAAAACAAACTGGACAATTCTTTGTAATTTCAGAAATATCTTGGTCAATTTTAGGCCACCAAACCCAATTCCTAGCTTCTGCTTTCATCACATTTATCCCATTATGATCACTATGTAAGTGCTCAAGTATTTTACATCTTAAGCTGGTAGGTATTACAATTCTGTTTCTGTACAAAATTACATTGTCATATAAACTAAGATC
>JAXCGZ010004891.1:20000-25000 GCA_037179515.1 Halocaridina rubra | reverse complement strand
CATAGATAATTATAAATGATGTAGAATCACCGTAAATATCCGATTGGTACACAAATAAAAAAAAAAGGCTAGGTCATTCCTAACAAAAGAATTTAGAAATAGCTGACTATGAATTGCATATTTAATGCATTTCTAACTTTTTTCCATCTCTGCACACACACACACACACATACACATACGCACACACACACAATATGTATACCTTTCAAAAATATATATAATATGATTTATATACACTCCCATCTAACAGTCTCAGTTAATGTCCAAAATTATGTCATCAACTGTCTTCATGAAAAATTCCTTTTTATATGCCCCACAGGAAGTGTGACCTCGTTATGGGTGGTGACAGGTGAGAGGGCAGAATTACCTTGTAAATCAAAGCCAAAAATGCCCCAAGACAGAGCAGCCATAGTACTTTGGCATTTATCGTCAGATAAAAAACCTATTTACAGGTAAGGAACCATATACTTTTCGAATATACTTTACGATTTTTAAAGCAGATATTTAGTGCATGTATTGCTATCAAATATTTTTTAGGCATTTTTGCATTCCTAGTTATTTTCCTTTTGTCTATATACTTCTTTTACAATTTTCTTTAATTTTAAAATTCACTAGTGGAGTTCAATGTATCCTCAGTAATTTTCTTTTAGTTGTGATATCTTCACACTACATCTTTCAATACAATTATTCCATTCTACAGAAGAGGTTAAATATACCATATTTGGAAATTAACATATTGGTTGTTCTTTCATGTACAGAAAACTTTACCAGTATTAATTATTCATCATATGAGCGTTAATTATCTTGTACAGAAAACTTTACCAGTATTAATTATTCATCATATGAGCGTTAATTATATCCTCAGAACATATAACCCAGCTATAAAAATATGTTTATATATACCGTTTCGCAAAGAGCTTCCCTTTGATATCAAAGACCTCATACAAAATATTACAGGTAATCACAAACACATGATGAAAACAAAGTGAGCAAAAAAGAGAGAACAATGTCTTTACAATAGCCCCACTGTAATAAAAAGAGGGGATAATAAACTGGTCATTTGCATTTAATAACCTACTTGGGTTGAGATCAAAGCTTTCATGGAACAAAAGCATTGCACTTTAGAGAGGAGGTCTTTGATCGCGTAAGCATCAATATTGATGAGTAGTATCGCATTCAGGACATGCCCGGAATGTTAGGCTCAGAAACGACGTGAAGGACTCGAAAATCATGGCAACAGATGACACAAAATGCTTTTTTTATATTTACTTTAATCCATTTATTGCATTACCACCTATTTTCAGATAATATTGTATGCCAATTCTCCTTTTCTATTTGTGTTTCGACACTATTTCCCTCCATTTCTTTCTGTTTCTCCTAATCCCAGTTACGATGCGAGAGTGGGAGATTTCACATCAGGTGTCAGATGGGTAGACGAAAAATCTGTGGGTGGGCGAGCGCATTTCGTAACGACCTCTAATCCTCTTACATTGGTTTTGGAACCAGCTCAAGCAAAAGACCAAGGCGTGTACATCTGCAGGGTGGACTACAGAATATCACCACCAACGATCGCTACTGTGAATCTCACTGTTGTAAGTAAGTGATTAAATATTAAAAGCAATTATGAACATTGTCCTCTGTCTTCTAATACTTGATTGACATTTCACTATATATGTGTTACAATATTTATGTATCACAATGAATTTTTAGTATAATTGTTAGACTTCGTAGCACTTGAATTTGATAAAATTGTGGTTCATATTCCATTTTCAAAGGCTGCCAACTTAAATATATGTCCTCCATTCTTGCATTAAAAATATTCATTAATGTAAAACTAAATTATGAATACATGGACATTATATGATGTTCAACAGAAACGAATTTTATTAACATAAATACAGAATGATGTAGAATGGAGAAAAATTAGGTCGATCAGCTCTGATTCTCATTAATTTCATATTTTTCTTGCAAAATAATTTGGACATTTATGGTGAAAAATAAAGTCTCTTCATATAAAAACTTCACTTGTTAATTGCAGTTCAAAGGTTTTTTTTTTTTTTTTACTTATCAATAGATCTGTAGTTTGTATATATTTTGACTAAAAATATAGTCTGCCTTTGTATTCAAAAAGATATATTTAATTTCTCTCTCTCTCTCTCTCTCTCTCTCTCTCTCTCTCTCTCTCTCTCTCTCTCTCTCTCTCTCTCTCTCTCTCTCTCTCTCTCTCTCTCTCTCTCTCTCCTCTCTCTCTCTCTCTCTCTCTCTACTAGGCATAAAACATAAAAATAACTAAACTATGATGCGAAGAAGCAACGAGAAATAATAGTTTAACTGGTATGCTACTAATAATGGAAAAAGATTTCCGAGTGTCTTTGCCTACATCAGCAATTCTATGAAGGGCTGATTGTAATCCATGCCTATAATGATTAAATTAGATCTTTCTTAAGTTTGCAAGAAATTAGGCTACATTCTATTTGTTACACTCATCTGCATGTAACTGAACAACTGTGGCATATTGAAGAAGTTTGCAATTGGTTGAAACTGCATGCAAATCGTATACAAAGATATTATTTAAACGAGGCTGGTGCAACGATTTCAGAGAGAGAGAGAGAGAGAGAGAGAGAGAGAGAGAGAGAGAGAGAGAGAGAGAGAGAGAGAGAGAGAGAGAGAGAGAGAGAGAGAGAGAGAGAGAGAGAGAGAGAGAGAGAGAGAGAGAGAGAGAGAGAGAGAGAGAGAGAGAGAGAGAGAGAGAGAGAGAGAGAGAGAGATTATATGTAGGGGTTACCACTAAGAGAGATTCGATAATTCGATTTATCTTTTCAGTTCCACCAGGACCTCCTTTAATAATGTGGGAAAAGAAAGGAGTTGTGGGAACTGTAGGACCTTTCATGGAAAATGAGAGGTTCACCCTCACCTGCAAAAGTGTTGGCGGACGCCCTGCCCCTTCTGTCACGTGGTGGAGTGGCCAGAGACAACTTCCACTGACAACTGTGGATGAAAAACGAGATCGTCCTACTGGTAAGTTCATAATATTGAAAGAATGGATGCGTGCATCTGAGTGTATGCATACTTGTGCATAATTGTATGTGTGTGTGAGTGAGTGTGTCTTTGCGTATGTGTGTGTGCGTGTGTGTACTGTGGAGGGTGGCTAATAATACTTTGCTAGAGAATATAAAAACAGTAGTGGTCCAGAACAATTTATTACATTAAAGTTTCGCCCATAATATTTGGTTAGGCAGCTTCAGCTGTCTAAGAAGACTGCAATCTTAAGGGGTATGATGGAAGCAGCGATTTGTTGTGACCAGTGTTGAACACATCATGTAGATGTCTCACAAGCTTGTCTCTTGATTACTGATCAACATCACATTATTGTATCGACTTAGCCTCCAATCTGTAATTCAGGATTACCCTAATGTGTTTGGCAGAGTTGAGATCCGGTCAGTTTCCAGTCCGTACAATTTGTTCGAAAAAAATCAATTTCAGAGTTTGTCATCAGATTTCGCATTTCATTTGTACAAAAGCATGGGAGACTGCTGTAGAAGAAACACACTTCAACAGGACCCAACATGTTCTCAGACTCCTCCGAGAACAGTATCAACTTTTTCTCCAAGATCTTTTGGGTGAAAATAAACTCCCATCGAACTCAGTCCCTCTTCCTCGATTACTCACAAGAGGCGCTTCACATAGAAGCAGAGAAAAATTGCATTGCAACTTTGAGCCCAGTGCATTTTTCGGTATCGTTCAGTTTTTTCAATCTCTACCACATCAACGCCCAGATCCCGTGACTGAAAATTAGGACGCTGAAGGGTCCAGACGAAGAATTCGTCACTTGAGGAGAGAAGAAAATCTTCCTCCTGCTATTGCGACAAAAAGTCACAAAACCCAAGGTAATTTTAAGAAGTTACAGTGGATTTCATAGGCTTTAGAACCGCTGGAAGAGCCTTCACCCCTTCTAGCAATTGGTACCGACGAACCAACTGCCGATTCACAGTTTTCCTTTGTAGCTCTTTGATGTTTTGCACAACATTTGCATTACTTTGTCATCACTTCCCGCACGGTTTTCCACTTTTTTTTTTAATTTTTTTTTTGCTATACCATATCCCTGGGTCTTCTTCATATAGCCAGTAACTCAACGTTCACTTCAGCAGAGTATGTTGCTCCAGCTTCCATGAACTCACGGTAGGCATTTGCTAAGATATGGGTAATAACATGCATATGTTCATTGTCTTTATCTCTGAAACCCATAGGGGCAAGCCAATCAGTAAGCTATATAAGGAAAACAATGAAGTAAAATTAGGAAATATGATTATACGTCAGACTTCATCTTCCTGGCTCCTTCGCAAAAGGTTATTTATCACCCAGTGTTGTGTGTGCGCAAACACACACACATACATTCCCCCAATATATATATATATATATATATATATATATATATATATATATATATATATATATATATATATATATATATATATATATATATATATCTCGCAAAACACTTCTTTAGAATAGATTCCGAGACTGACGTTGGTGATGATTACGTGATCAACGTTATCAACAGTGATAAATAAAAAGTAATATTTAATCGACTGTGCCTGCTATGCTGAAGCATAATTGGGAGTTTATATTATGAACTGTAGAATTTGAAGTATTATTTCAATCGTACCTCAGTATGGTGCTAAGCCATCTAGTAAACACTACCTTAAAACCACCATATGAACCTGGCATACCAAGATACACGTCCATTAATATTTATCATTATTATTGCTAATAGGTAATTGTTAACAATTCAAACATTTGCATTCTGATCAATCTCTGGAAGTATGTTAATAATTCATGACCTGTACAAAAATGTCATGGTGTGTTGACTGGCTGTGATAAGCTGGCTATCTAAGGATAGAGTTTTCTATTAATGAAAAGTAACTTTGCATTTATTTTTCGTACTCCATTGTGTTAATTTTCAGTTCAATATATCTCCTTCTTTCAGGTTCATATACTAC
>JAXCGZ010004891.1:0-2500 GCA_037179515.1 Halocaridina rubra | reverse complement strand
TATAATATATATATATATATATATATATATTATATATATATATTATATATATATATATATATATATATATATATATAATATATATATATATATATATATATATATATATATATATATATATATATATATATATATATATATATATATATATATATATATATATATATATATATATATATATATGCGTGTGTGTGTGTGTGGTGGCGTGTGATATTCTGACCTAAAATTTGGTAAATCTAGTTTCATCCGTCGTGGGAATAATGGGTGGCCGTATACAACTGTTTTGTCTTAATTTACCCATAAACTTTGTTCTTTGTCTTATATATCCTAGGAAGATCGTAGTTCGGGAGGAAAATGGTACATCTGTCTTTAGTTGGTGACTTTGTTTTGTAATCTACAGTTTAAAATCAAACACAAGCTAAAAAGAAGATAAGAAAAACAGTAAACCCAAATAAGACTATACTAAATATTCTTCGTTATAATGAAATTATTATTATTATTATTATTATTATTATTATTATTATATTATTATTATTATTATTATTATTATTAATATTATTATTATTATTATTATTATTATTATTATTATTATTATTATTATTATTATTATTATTATTATTATTATTATTTTTATTATTATTATTATTATTATTATTATTATTATTATTATTTTTATTATTGTTATTATTATTATTATTATTATTATTATTATTATTATTATTAATTATTATTATTATTATTATTATTATTTTTATTATTATTATTATTATTATTATTATTATTTTTATTATTGTTTTATTATTATTATTATTATTATTATTATTATTATTATTATTATTATTATTATTATTATTATTATTATTATTATTATTATTATTATTATTATCATTATTATTATTATTATTAATATTGTTATTATTATTATTATTATCATTACTCTTATAGAGAACTTCTCTCCATAATTAACTAAACTTTGGGCACAACTGAATGCATATCACCTAAAGTATTTGCCATCTACCTCACCTGAATATTGCATAATATAATATCAGTGACAAATGTTTGTTAAATATTTTAAAGGCACGTGTGCATCTCAAGCTTTGTTCAAATAATTCATGCACATCTGTGAATAATTTACATTTCCTCCTTATATCACACCAGCTTATTTATAATTATGCTGACGGACCCATGTCCGTCCCACGGAGGAGCGCTAGGAAGGGTATCCAGCCTTAAATCCCCTGCCTCGGTCCGCCTACATCAACCCCCAGATGGTGACTAATTTTGGCATATATAACGTAAAAGAAAAAGCAAATTTATGTTCTCTGAAGTCATTATCCTTTTTGCAAACTCAACTTTGCTAAATAATTTTCTGAACTATAATGGAGTATATTAGTTCTTATATTTAATTTGTATTTTATAGATAACTGTAATCTTGGAGGTAAATCACCGTAAAAGTAACATATGAGCTTTCCCTTAATAATAACTTAATGAAAAATAATTAAGAAAATAGAAAAAAAATATATAAATGACACATAAATATATTTCCCAATAAAGAAATAATTGATTAAATAATTATGAAGATAAAAGCATAAAAAAAATAGATATAAAAACAATTAAAAAAATGGGCTAAAGATATATAAGTAATGCTTCACATGAATAAGTTAAATTATAAATTAGAAAATAAATAAATACATGGCTTAGTAAGTATATAAAGAGATAAATAGAAAATTAATAAATAAACAAATAATATGAATACCCATCCAAATGTATATTCCTTATTAATTTAATCACCTGAATAATCCAACAAAAACAGTTAATACAAAAAAAAATGAACTAAGCATAAGAAGACCCATTCGCTAATGACTTCGAACAAGGAGAGCCTGTCATGAATAATAAGAGCATAACGTAAGACCCCATTGGCACATTAATGATGAAGTATCATTTGAAGTCAAATCATTAAATCACATTTAGTGTCATTCGATTCAAGGATATCTCTTGCTTCACATTCTGCATCAAATAGTTTTCCTATTTTCATTAAAGTTTCATATTTAATAAATATATTTCGAGCATAACAGGAAGTAAATTTTGAAACATTACAATTCTTGGAATTTGATCACTCTCTCTCTCTCTCTCTCTCTCTCTCTCTCTCTCTCTCTCTCTCTCTCTCTCTCTCTCTCTCTCTCTCTCTCTCTCTCTCTCTCTCTCTCTCTCTCTCTCTCTCTCTCTCTCTCTCTCTCTCTCTCTCTCTCTCTATCTATCTCTCTATCTCTCTATCTCTCTATCTATCTCTCTATCTATCTCTCTATCTATCTATCTATCTATCTATCTATCTATCTATCTATCTATCTCAAATGAGAGTTCTCAGAATAAAAGCATATTTATGAAACCAAAATTTTTTATTTTTTTATATAATTGAAATGATAAATCTTTTTCACACAGATCAACTTTGTGATAGATAAAAGCAGAAACACTGAAAGGAGAAGATTAATCAAATATGAACCCT
>JAXCGZ010004890.1:12500-26692 GCA_037179515.1 Halocaridina rubra | reverse complement strand
AAAAACCATAATCCCCCATATAAGAGAGGTTATTGTGTCAAAGAAAAAATGGACTAAATTGCCAAGGCAGGGATTACCGGTGATATAGCGAAAAAATTAATTTGTTCCACTCATTTTCATACCTCGGCTCTCCAGTACTGGTCTTCACTCTTCTAATCTGTGCTTTATGCTTCTTTCGACTTACTCACCAAAACTACATGGTGTTCCCTCTAATACATCCTCTGTCAACACGTCGAAGACAATGTTCAAAAGAGAGGGGCTCAGCGCAGAGCCCTGATACAGTTCTACCTCCACTTCAAAACTGGCCATCAATCCTTCTACGCTTCTCAGACGGGTCTTAAGATTCCTGTACATATCCTATACCAATTTCACACATTTTTTCGGTACCTTCTTCTCTCTCAAACATCTCAACATACCCAACCTCGGTATCCTATCATAGGCCTTCTTCTCTATATCTATAAATACCATATTAGTAATTCTTTCTCTTTTTCTCTCTACTTTTCTGCCATTTGTCAAGATATTAATATAGGAATACCAGTTCCTCATACAGGCATGAACCTCAGCTGACATATGGACACTTCTAAATCCAACTTCATCAACTTTTAAGACTAAATGATTCCAATACTACTTTTAGACTATTCATCCTTCCAGCAAAAGCCCTGTTAAATGAAGAAAACCCTTTTTTTTGATGTGAAAAACAGCAAATAAGCAATGCAATAAACTGATCTATCAATTCATTAATTCAAATAGCCCTAAAGCTTATAAGTACCTTGTGCAATAGGATCATCAACATAAGCTTATATTAATGAAAACTGACACGTATATATTAGCCTCGACAATCTTGATGGCTGAAACAATTGCTTGGGGAATGTTCAGGGTAAAATTTTGGTTATAGATTTCACGAAGACACTTATTTCTTATTTAAATATCATGCCTAGAAAATACAGCCGAAGGTGTTTACATATGACTCAGAGCAAGATAGTTTACACTTCTCTACTCAGCTCGTTTGAGGAGCATATTCCAGTTAGCCATTCAAATATAAATCAGAATGAAATAAAGATATAAACAACATTCTATTTGCGTGCACCTAATGTATGAAGTTATAATCTGCCTCCTTGTCTAATTTTTATAAAATTTCATCCACGAGAGGATATGTTAAACACATGAATTTGTCTCGTGTGGCATCATAGAATAACCCCATGGCCAGATGAAAGGGACGTTCTGAAACCTTAAGTAAAACAGATCACCAAATCAATTTGAATGGTTTCAATCAAGGGAAACTAATTAACATTAAATCCGATTTTCTTCTCATCAGAAATTACAAGGGTTGAGATCTTGATGAGAGGCAATCAAGATAGATAAATAGGGAAGCGAGAAAAACGATGTTCATTACACCAACAGCAAAAAATAAGAACACTGGTGATATAACTTTCTAGTAGTGTGAAACGAGACAAATAACTTGGTAGAGTTGAAAAGCAAATACATAGGTATTTAGAAGACTTAAAATCTAACAGAGTTTTCCTAAAAGGTTGTCCATTAAATCTTATATCTTGGAAGGTTGAACTAGACATAAATTAATAATAAAAAAAAATAAGCACAATAATAAATAATAATGATAACTATAAATTAAAAATAAATAAACATAATATAATAAATAATAAACACAAATAAATATAATAAAAATTATAATAATAATAACAATAATAATAATAATAATAATTATAAGTAAAAAAAATAATCATAATATAATAATTAAAAACACAAATAAATATAGTAAAAATAATAAAAATAACAATATTAATAACACTTATAATAATATTAGTAATAAAAATAACAATAACAATAACAATAAAGACAACGACAACGACAACAGCAGAAGAAGCAGAAGAAGAAGCAGAAGAAGAAGCAGCAGGAGAAGAAGCAGAAGAAGAAGCAGCAGCAGGGGAAGAAGAAGAAGAAGAACAAGAAGAACAAGAACAGCAAGAAGAACAACAAGAAGAACAACAAGAAGAAGAACAACAACAACAACAAGACGAAAACGAAGACGGACAAGAAGAAGAAGAAGAAGAAGAAGAAGAAGAAGAAGAAGAAGAAGAAGAAGAAGAAGAAGAAGAAGAAGAAGAAGAAGAAGAAGAAGAAGAAGAAGAAGAAGAAGAAGAGGCAACAACAACAACAACAACAACCAACAAACAACAACCAACAACCAACAACCAACAACAACAACAACAACAACAACAACAACAACAACAACAACCAAGAAGAAGAAGAAGAAGAAGAAGAAGAAGAAGAAGAAGAAGAAGAAGAAGAAGAAGAAGAAGAAGAAGAAGAAGAAGAAGAAGAAGAAGAAGAAGAAGATGAAGAATAGGATTAATAATAATAATAATAATAATAATAATAATAATAATAATAATAATAATAATAATAATAATAATAATAATAATAATAACACTAAATAATAATGGCTAATATAAATAATAATAAATTGTAACAATAAATAATAACAGCAAATAATATCAAGTAATAATCAATAATAAATAATAATAACTAATAAATATTATAAATAAATCAGAAAACTTAATATATATATACATGCCTCATTCCCCCTTGTAGGGAAGGTGGCCGAGCCAAGAAATGCGCATTTACCACGATCCCCACATACCTCAATTACTCCTCTCAGTTCCTTGGGGATAAAGTGTTGCAATGTCTCCCCCCTTTCCTTCATGCTTGGATCCCCACAAGGTAGGCGGGCAAGGATATTCTACTATGAGGTCGACAGCCGCAGTTGGTTTACCCCCACCGCTGCATCACATGGCAATTCCCCTCACACCCGTCCATGACAGTTCACTGGGCTAGTAGGTGCGAGAAATCCCTTTGGGCCGCGTCATAAATGCGCAATCTTTCTCCACTCATTCCTATCTCTTGCACATACACTTCCCTGTTCCACTGACATGCCACGTGCATCCAGTGCTCTTTTCACGGCATCCATCCATCTCATTCTAGGTCTCTCTCTTGACCTAACTTCAAACACTTCTGCACTCCACACTCTCTTCACTATTCGTTCATCATTCATCCTTTCCATGTGTCCAAAGCAACTCATCACTCTCTGATCTAACCTACCCGACAGCTTCATCCCAACACCCGTTCTCTGCCTGACATCCTCATTTCTTACTCTGTCTATTCTAGATTCACAAATCATACCTTTCAGACATCTCATCTCCATTACATTCAACTTGTTCCTTTTATCCTCTCTTTGCATTCAAAGTCACTGCTCCATAAAATTCTGTCGGTACAATAAAGCCTTCATATAGCCTTCTCTTTGCATTCATTCCCAAATATCTATTTCTCATTACACTTTTCAACCCACTAAGACATTTACTTGCTTCCTTGACTCTATTATTTACCTCTACATCCACTCGTCCACTCGTTGATACATGCAACCCCAAATACTTACAGCTCTCAACTTCCTTAAGCAACTCCTCATTCACTCCTACATTCAGTCTGCCAACATTAACACTCCTCGTGCATCTCATGACTTTACTTTTACCAGTATTCGCGCACAACTTCCTTCTCTCACACACACTAATAAACTCAGTCACCAAATGATTCAATCATTCTCAATATCAGCCACCAGTACAGTATCATCCACAAATAGCAACTGATTCAGTTTCAACAACCTTACATCATCACCCTCTAGTTCCAAGCCTCTGTCTAATACTCTTTCATTTACTTCCCTTACCACGTCATCCATATACACATTATACAACCATGGCGACATTAAACAACCTTGACATAACCCTACATTCACCTCAAACTAATCACTCATACCATACCCAACTCTCTCGCACGTTCTACTATTCATGTAAAAGCTCTTCACCGCATTCAGCAAATTTCCATTTATTCCATAGTGTCCCTACCTCTCTTCAAGAACTTCTCACACACCTGTCTTACCGCAAACACCTGAACCACACATACTCTTCCTCTCCTCAACCCACACTGTTCTTCCCCTATCAATCTCTCAGTTCATTTCTTAATTCTCTCGATTATCAATCTTTCATATACCTTACCAACTACACTCAACAAACTAATTCCCCTAAAACTTCTACATTCACTTATCTCCCTTCCCTTCGTAAAGTGGAACTACACACGCACTCCTACTATCAACTGGGACCCTCCCTTTCCTGAAACATACATTCAACTATCTAACCATCCATTCTACTAATGCCTCCCCACCTTTTGACAAGCACTCATCATGACACCCATCTCTCCCTGGTGCTTTACCTGATATCGTTGTTTTCAGTACCAAAAGTACCTTCTCTTTAGTTAAATCTCTATCATTCTCATATCCTAACATTGGCATTATCCATTCGTTTCCCCCAGCCACAATCTCTGCCTCTCTATCATCTTCTTCATTTAGCAGGTTCTTGAATACATTCAGTCCATCTCTCTCTCACCTTTATTTCTTCCACTAGCAATTGCCCATTTGCTCCTTTCACCCTCTCCTCCCTACCACATTCACCTTTTTTCACGCTTTTCACTTCCTTCCAAAACATCTCTATATTTCTTTCAAAATTTTCAGACAAGCATCTGCCCCACCTTACATCTGCTTCTCTCTTTGCCTCCCTCACCACTTGCTTCACTAACCTTCTCTTTGCACAATACCTTTCAAACGTCTCTACATTACCTACCTGAAACAATACCTAATAAGCCCGCTTCTTTGCAGCCACTACTGCACTCACCTGATCATTTCACCATTCATTACCTTTCCTTTTACTTCCACCAGATAGTCTCCCTTGCACACTTCCTCGGCACACTTCATAACTTCCTCCTTGAAACAGCCCCACTCTTCTTCCACTCCCTCCTCCAGTTTCTCTTTCACTACATTCCACACATTTTTCACATTAGACTTATGCTCAGTCTTTCTATTTATTATACAATTCATTCACATTAAGCACCTTTCTTCTTCTCTTGCTTCTCCTCTTTTCCCACTACTCTCCCACTCTCACTAAAGAGTGATCAGATAATCCACCAATAGCTCCTCTCAGAATACTCACATCCAATACACTTCCAATCACCCAACTATTCACCCCAACAAAAACAATTAATGCTCTGTTAACTACCCTTCCAATATCTACTCTGACCCATGCATAATTTTGTACATCCTTCTTTTTAAATACAGTATTAGCAATCAACATCTCTCTCTCAAAACACATTTCTATCATTTTCTCTCCACTCTCATTCCTACCAGGTACTCCATACTTCTCAATTAAACCATCCATTGGCTCATTCACTACTCTAGCATTCAAAACTCCCATCAACACCACATTCGCATTCATTTCCAAGTCTTCCACACATTCGTTCAATTTCATACAAAATTCTTCTCTTTCTTCCTCACTTCTTTCACTGCCAGGGCCATATGCACTCACAAACGTTCAAGCCTCACATCCCAGCCTCAATTTGGCCACTATTATCCGAGATGATACTTCCATTCCATTTCACCATAAATTTATTCATCTATTCCCTTAGTAACAGAGCCACTCTCTCTCTCTTCCTATCCCCCTCTCAACTCCTGACACCCTACCTACCACTCTCCCAAATCTCACCTCACTATTCCCTTTTATCTTAGTTTTGCTCAATGCTAGCACATCCACCTTTCTCTCCACAAACATACTACCTATGGCCTCCCTCTTTCTTTCATTTTCACCACGACCACGCACATTCAGAGAATCAATTACTAGGGTTCTGGTTGGATCTCTCATGCCAGAGTACCCCCATATCTCTTGGCTATTGCACCTCCCAATAGATCTGCTTCTTTCACTCTTCACTATTCAAACATTCGTGGGCTGAAGTCTAATCTTTCGTCTGTGGAACGGCACTTGGGCACTTTCCTCCCTAACCTCCTCCTCCTATCTAAAACCCGGTTGTCTATCCATGCTTCCACTGACCCTTTCCAAATCTCCCACTATAATCTGTATACTCGTTTTCGTTCCAAAGGTGGGGCCTGTGCTTATTGCAACATTAACACTCCTACTGTGAGGCTCATGGACCTTGAATCTCCTGACTTTGATGTTCTCTGGCTAAAAGTTTATCTCTCCACTACCACTATCATCCTTTGCTTCTGCTACTGTTCTCCAAACTCCACTGTGTTTGTGTCTTTCTTTGAATATCGTTCCTCGTGCCATGAGTCCTTGCTATCTTCTCACCCACATGCCGAAGTTCTCTACATTGGAGACGTCAATGTACACCACAGTGAGTGGCTTCATTCTTCTCACACTGATGTGGGAGGAAGCGAGGCTCTTGCTTTCTCTATTACTCATGATCTGGAGCAAATTATCAAACATCCTACTTGCGTTCCTGATCGTCACGAACATGCTGCAAACACTCTTGACCTATTTTTTACTTCTAACCCTTCAAACTACTTATTCTGTGCTTTCCCCTCTTGGTAAATCTGACCACTCCATGATCTCTGTCTCCTCCATTTTTGCTCCCCCACCACCAATCCCTCCTACTCAATGCCGCCTTTGGCACTTTGAGCGAACCCAATATGAAAATTTGTGTAACTTTCTCTTTGACTTCCCATGGGATGACTACTGCTTTCGGTCCCGCAACCCTGATCGGGTAGCTGTAAAAGTTGCCGAGATCATGACCGCGGGAATGGAGGCGTACATCCCCTATTCTACAAAAACTTTCTCTCCCCCTAAACATTGGTTTGACCGTGCCTGCTCCATGGCTATCCAGGCTAGAAATCAGGCTCACCGATCTTACCAAGCCTCTCCTTCCAATTTAACTCACTCTGCTTTTATTATAGCTAGGAATCGCTGTACAGCTCAGATTCAAAGGTCTAAGGCTTCCTTTATAAGAAGGAAAGTTGATGGCCTTAACTCCTCTCCCACTGACAAATGCTTCAGGTCCTTAGCCAAAAACCTCTCCAAAAACTTCTGTAACTCAAGCTTTCCCCCTCTCATTTGTTCTGATGGTTCTATAGCTTGCTCTCCCACTGACAAAGCCACTCTCTTTAGCTCTCATTTTTCTGCCAACTCATCTATCAACGATTCCAGCGCACCTGTTCCTCAGTCTTTTCCCCTCTCTAACCCTATGCCCTCCCTTATCCTTTCTTCACGCAAAGTTCATAAGGTTCTTCGCTCACTAAAGACAAACAAGGCATCTGGTCCCGATGGTATCCCTGCAAGGTTCCTTAAGGAGTTTGCAGATGAACTGGCTCCCGTGCTTTGCCGTCTTTTTCGACTCATTCTGTCAACCAGTATCTATCCTTCATCTTGGAAGCATGCTCTAGTTCAACCTGTTCCTAAGAAGGGTGACCGCTCTATTCCTTCTAACTACCGACCTATTGCTCTAACCTCTTCTATTGCTAAAATTTTCGAAACTTTGCTCAATGCTCACTTCTTGAAGCGCCTTGAATCTAACTCACTTATCTCCGATCACCAGTATGGCATCCGCAAGGCAAGATCCACTGGTGATCTCCTGTCCTATCTTACTCATGTATGGTCATCTTCTCTGAGGAACTATGGGGAATCCTTTGTTGTCGCCCTTGATATCTCGAAGGCTTTTGACAGAGTCTGGCACAAGGCTCTGTTGGCCAAACTCCGTGCCTATGGCTTTACCCCTTCTTTCTGTTCTCTGATTTCCAGTTTTCTTACTGACTGTTCTATATCTGTAGTTGTTGATGGCGCGACATCTAGCCCTTTCTCTGTTTCCAATGGTGTTCCACAGGGCTCTGTTCTTTCACCTACTCTCTTCCTTCTCTTCATCAATGATCTTCTACAATCCCCATCTTCCTCTCTTCTTCATGCCTTTGCTGATGATTCTACCCTTCACTTTACCTGTGCCTTTTCTTCACAACCTTCATCTGTTACTCGTAATCAATCTCTTTTCACTCTTTCTTCTACTCTTAACTCCGATTTGCAGAGAGTATCTGAATGGGGCACTCAAAAGTTTGTTAAATTCAATGCCTCCAAGACACAGTTTCTGGCTATCCCTTTATCTTCTTCTCCTCCTGATAACCCTATTGTCTTCGAAACTAATGAAATTTACCCTCTTAACTCTATCAATATATAAGGAATCCATATAGCCTCTAACTTGTCTTGGAGGAATCACATAATCCAAATTTCTAAATCATCATCCAAAAAATTCGGGGTTTTGTTTCGTTTTAGTTATTACTTTTCCTCATTGCAGTTACTTAAAATTTACAAAGGTCTTATCCGACCCTGCTTAGAATACTGCTCACACATCTGGGGTGCTTCTTCCTTTACTTATTTTCTTGAAAGTTTGTTTGTTTGATAGGGTTGAATCTAAGGCAGTCAGACTCATTAATGATCCTTCTCTTACTTCTAACCTGGATTCTCTCTCTCTTCGCAGTAAGGTATCTTCCCTTTCGCTTTTCTATCGCTACTACTTCCATCGCTGCTCTGATGAGTTGGTGAGTTGCATCCCTCCTCCACTGCCAAGGCCGCGTAACACTCGCCAAGCGGCCTCATCTCACAGGTACTGTGTGGAGATTTGTAGCTCGCGGATTGGTGCAGCGACTGCTTCTTCCCATCTGCCTCCAGACTCTGGAACTCTCTTCCTCCTTCTGTCTTTCCTAATTCTTATGACCTTTCATCCTTCAAAAAGCAGATCTATCGTCATCTCAGAGCCTAGTCCTCCATATCTCTGGGTCCTCTTTACTTTGACTGTTTTTTCTGTCTGTCGTTTTCCTTTGTGTGACATTACCTCATCTCTGCCTTGCCCTTATCCTTTTTCTTTTCCTTCGTCTTGGTATTTTCTCGTACCCGGGCCTTTGTTGATGAGGGCAGTTTCTGCCTATCCCGGTGTCACACTCTTAAAAAAAAAAAAGGAACTATAAAATACAGAGAAGGGAATTCCCAGTATGTATGTATGTATGTATGTATGTATGTATGTATGTATGTATGTATGTATGTATGTATGTATGTATGTATGTATGTATGTATGTATGTATGTATGCATGCATGCATGCATGCATGTATGTATGTATGTATGTATGTATGTATGTATGTATGTATGTATGTATGTATGTATGTATGTATGTATGTATGTATGTATGTATGTATGTATGTATGTATGTATGTATGTATGTACGTATATATGTATGTATGCGTGCGTGCATGCGTGTATATGTATGTATGTATGTATGTATGTATGTATGTATGTATGTATGTATGTATGTATGTATGTATGTATGTATGTATATATGTATGTACGTACGCTCAATTCCACTCATTCCTTTCTCTTGCACCTACTCTTCCATGTTCCATTGACATTTTATGTGCATTCAATACCCTTTTCACGTCAGCCATCCATCTCATTGTAAGTCTCCCTCTTGACCTAACTCCAATCACATCTTCATTCCACACTGTCTTCACTACTCGTTCATCACTCATCTTTTCCATGTGTCTAAATCAACTCAACATTCTTTGATCTAACCTATCCGACAGCTTCATTCCAACACCCTTTCTCTGCCTGACATCCTCAATTCTTACTCTAATAATAATAATAATAATAATAATAATAATAATAATAATAATAATAATAATAATAATAATAATAATAATAATAATAATAATAATAATAACAATAATAATAATAATAATAATAATAATAATATAATAATAATAATAATAATAATAATAATAATAATAATAATAATAATAATAATAATAATAATAATTATTATCATTATTATTATTATTAATATTATTATTATTATTATTTTTGTTATTAATATAATTATTATTATTATTATTAGCATTATTATTATTATTATTACTCTTATTATTTCAGCTACTACTGCTATACTACCACTGCTACCATAACTGCTGCCACTACTGCTACTACTACTACTAATACTATACAATACTAATACTACCACTGTTGCTACTACTACTACTAACGCCACTAATATTACCATTGCTACTACTACTACTAACTCCAATGATATTACTACTACTACTACTACTACCACTACTACTACTACTGCTTAGAGGTCAGATTTTAGATGTTAAAGATGGTGCAATATTGCTGCTCATAACCTTATGAGCAACCAATGTAGTCGACGCTTATAATGAACATCCTGTGCTACAATGCTGGATATCCTTTTTTATGATATAGGAATCTCTTTATTGAAAAAAAAAATTATCCTCAATTCATTGAAAAGATATTCCACCTAATCTCATTAATCACTCTAACTGAGAGTACAAAACATCTGAGCATAATGAGGATACGCAGGAACTTTTATTTTTTCTCTTTTCAAAATAAGTAAATGAAGAAGCTTAGCATTAATAATGACCTCATTATCTTCTCCGCTCCCTTTATTCTCCCAACGGAGGAGAGGAAGAGAAAAAATGGGCAACTTTCTCAAATGACATATTAATTAACTTGCCTGAATGAACTAACAATAGAAGAGCAAAGAATATATATATATATATATATATATATATATATATATATATATATATATATATATATATATATATATATATATATATATATATATATATATAATTATATAAGTGTGTGTGGTAGAGAGATAGATAGACAGATAGAGAGAGTGAGAGAGATAGAGAGATAAATATTTGAAGTGATGAGATGATCTGAGGAAAACACTGAAATGGAAGGAACCTCAACCACTGTAGAATTAGTAGATTTCACTCACCAAGGGACCAATAAGAAATGGGTAGTGGCGTTTCTGGTATACTAGACCCTGTTAACTCCAAACAATCAGATCGTACTCCATTGAAGCCCTCTCTATAAACTCTTGAAAGGAGATATCTGAAGCATAGTGTCTTGCAGCCTTGAGTAGAGTATAAATTCTCTTGATGGAAAATCACAATGCAAATTATACAGAGAAAGTTTTTCCATCAGTAAATTTTTCCCAATCCTTGGAAAAGCACCAAAGAATGCCATGAATTAAACAGCCTTTGCTGAGATACTCTCACTGGAAAAGAAATATTGGCCCTTCTGGAAGTGGAACTTCTTAGTCATCGTCGTTTTTTTCCGGTGAATTGTTTTTAGTAAAGTATGTTTAATAGTCTGACGTTGAAAGTTAACCTTTGAAATCTTGCATAAGAGAGCAGGAGGGAATTCATAATTAAAGATCTTTTTA
This sequence comes from Halocaridina rubra, assembly GCA_037179515.1. Lineage (NCBI taxonomy): Eukaryota > Metazoa > Arthropoda > Malacostraca > Decapoda > Atyidae > Halocaridina > Halocaridina rubra. The sequence continues at coordinate 15,555 of JAXCGZ010004890.1, read as the reverse complement.
ACGAAGGTATCTGCACCACAGTGACAAATGCTCTCAGTATACACTCTTCAAAGGAGGTTACTGAATTAATGTGTCTTGGAATCCTGTGTAAAATATACATTCATATATATATATATATATATATATATATATATATATATATATATATATATATATATATATATATATATATATATATATATATATATATATATATACATAGATTCGGCTATTTTATTTGATATGACAGAGGTTGAAATAGCTTTACATCCAGGTAGGTAGAGAAATAGCTAATAAAAGTGTCAAAAATAATATAATCTTCTTTAATCGATAGTAACACCATAGAAATACAAACTGAAACTGTTTCCTGTGAAACTTTTCAAATAACTGCTCGCATAATTATCAAACTTCCCTCCTCTCCACCTTAGTAAACTTGGTATATACCTCTCTCCCTTATCACAATATGTATGTATGTATGTATGCATGTACGTAGGTAGGTAGGTAGGTAGGTAGGTATGTAGGTAGGTAGGTAGGTAGGTACGTACGTACGTAAGCACGCATGTATGTATGTATGTATGTATGTATGTATGTATGTATGTATGTATGTATGTATGTATGTATGTATGTATGTATGTATGTATATATATATATATATATATATATATATATATATATATATATATATATATATATATATATATATATATATATATATATATATATATATATATGTATGTATGTATGTATGTATGTATGTATGTTGTATGTATGTATGCACGCAGGTAGGTAGGTAGGTAGGTAGGTAGGTACGTACGTACGTATGTACGTACGTATATACGTTAGTGATACAGTAGGCACATACACATTCTTTGGAACGGAAACGAGAATACAGCTTTAAGTAAGAGATTTGAAATGGGTTAGGGGATGCACGGTTAGAGAGCTGGGTATTTTAAAAAGGAGGTAAGGGAGAGATGCAGCCAAGTGCTATTCCACAGACGAAAGACTGAAGTTCAGACCACGGGTGTTATAAAAGTGAAGAGCGAGAGCAGTAGATATATCAGGAGGTGCAATGTTATGGACACAATCATTACTACCACCAACCATGTCTACACGATCCCCAGAGATTTTTAGCACCCCACTGTGCCGGGTACGTGAAGCCATAAGTTATGATCCTTCTATAATTATATTAGAAATGAAAAAAAAGCAAAGAGAAGAAGAGATGGGGAGTGTTGTGACTTGTCAATTGCAAAGGGACATTAAGAGATGTGTTATGAATACACCAGATTAACATGAAGCATTTTTGGTCAGTTCTAGTCCAGTCTAAGCTGTAGCACATAAACACACACACACACAAACACACACACACATACACACACACACACACACACACACACACACACACAGCCACACACACACACACACACACACACACACACACACACACATCTCTGTCCCAAACCTCTCCCATCCATGGGTCGGTAGGAGGGGTAGCCATTAGGAGACTTAAACAGAAAATCAAGAATTTAGAGGCAATGGTTATAAGCCTTGATGATAAAATTCGGAATATGGATGGAGAAATGAAAGAGAATGAAACACTCAGAGAGCAAATAAGATCTTTGGAGGAAGCAAATAAAGCACAAGGGCAGGAGAGAAAGGAACTAGAAAAAAGAATAAAGAAGCTGGAAGGGGAAAAGAGTCAACTAGAATCTAGAATTTCTAAACAAGAAGATAAAAACAAACAGCTGAATGACAACCTAAAGGAATTAGATGTTAGTTCACTGCTCTCTTCTGAGAGAGACGAGATTGCTGCTTGGAATGTCCAGATTAAGGAAAACATTGAACAGTTCAGAAAAGAGTTCCAGGAGATGAATATGGAAAATGATGCCATGAAAACTTCCTTTGCTGAAGCACTAAAGGGGAATGTGGCAGTAAAAGAGGCTGTAAAGGTGGTGGCACTGGAAAACATACAAACAGTGGACTATAAAAAGACAGTAATCGAAAAAATGAAAGACGTTGTGATGGAAAGGGCAAACCCACTCATCACACAGGCACTTGATAAGGAGAAGACAGTGGTAATCTCAGGCATAAGCGAATTCCAGGAGCCAACATGGCAGGGGAGACTTGAAGAAAATAAAGCTAGGGTTGTAGACCTGATAAGAAAGCTTGGAGTAGTTTGTGGTTCTGAGGATATTGTAAACATACACCAACTAGGTAAATATTCGAGGGAAGGAAAGCCGAAACCAACAAAAGTAACCTTTGAGAGAGGGAAACATGTAGGGAAATATTGTTGAGAAAAAAAAGTCTAAAAGACCTTCAAGAATTCAAAGAAGTGTTCATTAGACGATACAGAACACAGGAAGAGATGGGAAAGATCAAATACTTGTTGCAAGAGGCAAGAAGGTTAAATGATGAAAGAAATGAAGAACAGAAGAAAAATTTTTGTTACAGAGTTCTTCCAGACAAAGGGGAGATAAAGAAGATAATGACAAAGATCAGGGGATGGGGCCTCATTAAGATTGTTATACACAAATGCTGATGGATTAGCTGGTAAGGCAGTGAAATTAAAAGATAGGATTCACAACAGTAAGGCAGATATAGTAGCAATTACAGAGACTAAGTTGAGTGAGGACATAAACAGTGTCACAGTTTTTCCTAAGGGCTTCAGAATACTAAGGGTTGAAAGATCTGAGAGGACTGGTGGAGGGATAGCACTGCTCATAAGTAAAAGGATTCAAGTTGAAGAAATAAACTTGGCTATAGAAAGTGAGTTCAAGGATTTCTTGTTGCTCGCATAAATACTGGGTCAGAGAGCATTATAATAACTGTTGTATACAACCCACCAAGGAACCAAAATAGGCTTGAAGTTTATGAGGAAAGTCATATAGGTACTATTGAAGTCATAAACTCAGTTGTTAACATGGCACGGGAAAAAAATGTAGGATTTTGATTATGGGAGACTTTAATCATAAAGAGATAGATTGGATAAATTTTGACCCACACAGTGGTGAGGACTCATTCGGGGGAAAGATTCCTAGATTGCGTACAAGGGAATTTCCTACACCAACATGTAATGGAA
>JAXCGZ010004890.1:0-7500 GCA_037179515.1 Halocaridina rubra | reverse complement strand
GGAAGTCTCACAAGTCTCACACAGCCTTCAGTTTTCAGGGATATCATCGAAGTACAACATTGCTCCAATGAATTTCCAAGCCATTCAGTTCAATGAAAATAATAATAATTCCTAAAGTCCTTCATCATCTTTGCGTATTCTTTGTACAAAAGCCTGGTGAAGCGTCATATAGAAAACAAGCTTCGTCATGATCTAACACGTTTCAACCCACGTTTTGTTGTCGTTCGTTGTCTTCAATCTCTTTCATACTCAGTGCTCAGAGCCTGTCATTCTAAAAATTATATAAGAAAGTCTTCCTCCTGCAAGCGAGACAAAAGTCACAAAACTATTCTGCTTCTCAACATATTCTATGGATTTCATTGATTTTGGAAGAACAAGAAAATCCTTCAACCTTCCTCGCAAGCAGTACCGATGAAACGAATACCGATTCATAGTTTCAATTCATTCCTCACTGGTATGTTGCACAATACTTAATTTGTGTCTTTGTCACTACATGCATGATTTTTCGGGGCCAAAGGTCGTATGGACCCTTGTTCATGTTTATTTCGACCTTGGTTATTGACGATCCACTTCTGGGCAAGGAAGGTAGATCCAGCATTCATGTCTTGACGGTAGGCATATGCCTTTTGTCGGTAATAAACAAGACAAGAATTCTTCGTTGTCACCAACTTTAAAAACCATGGGAGCATGCTAGTCAGCGAACTACATATGAATAACAATGAAGAACAAAGTTATAAATAACAAAAATGTATAGTGCATGGCTTTTTAACCCCAGGTAGAACATTCTGAAGTTTTCCTTTGCTTTTACAGAATCACTTCGGATGATTTCACCTACAGGCCCACCATGGCCCGTCCACCCTCTTGGGTGGATATCTATACTTAACTAACTAACCAATGAAATATTACGGAGTTGAAAGACAATGTGGAAAACTTTAATAACTATTTTGCTAACGTTGGCAAAAATACATGTGAGAAAGCACAAGAAAACATCAACTCAGTGAAAATGAGTAATTACTTAAATGTCAATTCTTCCAATGTAAACACAAGGGAGCACTTCAAGATAAATCCTGATCGATTGTGCTACCCTAATTCTTACCATAAAGAGCCTAAGAAACTCTGGCTCTTATGGTCCAGATGGTATACCATTTCAATTCATCAAAGATGCTCTACCCATGATTGTATCTTATATTCTAGCTATTATAAACACTTCCATTGTTACTAAAAGGTTTCCTGACTCTTGGAAAAAATCACATGTAATACTTCTGCATAAAAAGGGGGACAGAGAAGATGTGAAAAACTATCGTTCTATTTCCCTGCTACCCATTTTCTCTAAAATATTAGAACAAATTGTCGCATGCCAACTTATGTCATATTTAGATTCAAATAGACTATTATCTATTAACCAACATGGTTTCAGACCGAAACTCTCGACGGAAGCTGCACTCCTCAAAGTTACAAATAGAATTTATCATAATTTCGACCTTGAAAAAATCTCTCTGCTTGTATTATTAGACTTATCTAAAGCCTTCAACAATGTAAAACATGAAATTCTTATTAGTACATGTACTAACCTAAATATTGGCCCGAGCTGGTCTAGAGAGTATCTATCTAATCGCAAACAGTCTATCTGTCTGAACAGCATTATCTCTACGCCAGAATATGTATCATTTGGTGTTCCACAGGGATCAGTACTTGGTCCTATCCTCTTATACATTTACGTAAATGATCTATCTTCTTTCATTTCTGACTGTCTAGTTGTATAATATGCAGATGACACTCAATAGCTTCTTACTGGATATGTTAATAGTCTTCCAGAGCTACCCTTAAGAGCAGGAAACACTCTGTCAAAAATTAAAACCTATTTTCAAGAAATTGGGCTGTTAATTAACGAAAGTAAAACACAATGCATGTTTATTGGCTCAAGGTTCCATATAGCACAAATTACAGAAAACACAACAATTATTATTTACCGCAATATCATTACACCTAGCAAAACAGTAAAAAATCTAGGAATTTACTTTGATATCTACATGTTGTTTGATTCCCATATAGATAAAATATGCAAAAAGGTTACAAGAATACTAATGTACTTATCACGTATAAAAGACAATTCTAAGACTACCACTCATATAACTGTTGTTGAATCTCTAGCCCTAAGTCACATTAATTACTGCAGAACTGTTTCGGGAACTACCACTAAGACTCAGATAAACAAAATACAGAAGCATATTAATTTTGCAGCTCGAGTTGCCCTGGGAGGAATAAGAAAATATGACCACATCACACCAGCTCTCAAAAAATTTGGGTGGCTGCGGGCAGAAAACAAGGTCGCCTATGCTATTTATGTTTTTGTATACAAAATTTTCAGCAATCATTATCCTAGCTGGCTATTTAATTTAAAAACAGTCAAGGATATAAGGGGAACCAACACAAGACAGATTAGTGAGCTCTTTATTCAGAGAACAAACACAGAATTAGGTTCAAAGATGATCACTATCAAAGGGCCAACTCTCTGGAACAATATTCCAGAGCATCTTAAATATCCATCCTCCTTCACACCGTTCAAAGGCAAACTATGTAGTTTTCTTTTGGACAAATAGTTGCTACTTACACATTAATTAAACTTAATGAATTAGTGCAATTTCCCTTAACACTAACCTCTCTGTGTGTAAACTGATGTCGCCTTCTTTGTTCTCTAAGTTAAGAACTAATTATTCTTATTGTAAGGAATACAAATAGGGTGATGATGGCGATAATAACGATCCTGTATCAAGTGTTATTATTACTACTTTATTATTAACATTATTGTTAACATTTTTATTACAGTATTATTATTTTCTCGAAAAGCTATATTTATTTTAACAGCATGTAATACCCTCTTACTAATTAGTTCAATTACATATCTACTTATAAGTTACTCTTATATTATATAAGAATAGCCATTGTACAAAAATGGAAATAAATGTTTGTTTGTTTTTCCATAACCCCCTAGCAGTAGGTTATGTACCACACTGTACACACACACATATATACATCCATATATCCATATCCATCCATCCATCTACATATATCCATCCATCCATCCATCTATCCGTCCGTCCGTCCATCATTGTGTGTGTGCATGTATGCCTGGATGCATGCATGCTTGAGTGCGTGCAATCGCACATACCTTCCTGCCCGCCTACCTACCTCCATACCTACCCACCTACCTACCTACCTACCTCCATACATACATGCATACATACATACATACATTTTTTTTTTACGAGTGTTAAACCGGGAGAGGTAGAAACTGCTCTCATCAATAAAGGCCCGGGCACGAGAAAACACCAAGATGAAGGAAAAGAAAAAGGTTAAGGACGAGGCAGAGATGAGGTAATGTCACACAAAGGAATACGACAGACAGAAGAAACAGTCAAAGTACAGAGGAACCAGATATATGGAGGACTAGGCCCTGATATGACGATAGATCTGCTTTTTGAAGGGTGAAAGGTCATAAGAATTAGGATAGACAAAAGAAGGAAGAGAGTTCCAGAGTCTAGAGGCTGATGGGAGAAAGCGGTTGCTGCACCGACCAATCTGCGAGCTACAATCTTCACACAGTTCCTGTGAGATGAGGCTGCTTGCCGAGTGCTACACAGCCTCGGCAGTGGGGAAGGGATGCAACTCGCCAACTCATCAGAGCAGCGATGGAAGTAGTAGCGATAGAAAAGAGAAAGGGAAGATACCTTACGGCGAAGAGAGAGAGAATCTAGATTAGAAGTAAGAGAAGGATCATTAATGAGTCTGACTGCCTTAGCTTCAACCCTATCTAGGAGATAAGTATAAAAAGAAGCATACCAGATGTGAGCAGTATCCTAAGCAGGGACGGATAAGACCTTTAAAAATTTTAAGTAACTGTAAAGAGGAAAAGTAACGACGAAAACGAAACAAAACCCCCAATTTTTTGAATGAAGATGTAGAAATTTGGATTATGTGATTCCTCCAAGACATGTTAGAGGCTATATGGATTCCTAATATGTTAATAGAATTAAGAGGGGAAATATCGTTAGTTTCAAAGACAATAGGGTTTATCAGGAGGAGAAGAAGATAAAGAGATAGCCAGAAACTGTGTCTTGGAGGCATTAAATTTAACTAAATTTTGAGTGCCCCACTCAGATACTCTCTGCAAATCGGAGAGGAGAGTAGAATACATAGTGATCCGAGACTGATTACGAGTAGCAGATGAAGGTTGTGAAGAAAAGCCAGAGGAAAATTGAAGGGTAGAATCATCAGCAAAGGCATGTAGAAGAGAGGAAGATGGGGATTGTAGAAGATCATGGTTGAAGAGAAGGAGCAGAGTAGGTGAAAGAACAGAGCCCTGTGGAACACCACTGGTAACAGAGAAAGGGCTAGATGTCACGCTATCAACAACTACAGATATAAAACGGTCAGTTAGAAAACTGGAAATCAGAGGACAGAAAGAAGGGGATAAAGCCATAGGCAGGGAGTTTGGCTAACAGAGCCTTGTGCCAGACTCTGTCAAAAGCCTAAGAGATATCAAGGGCGACGACAAAGGATTCTCCATAGTTACCCAGAGATGCCCATACATGAGTAAGATAGGACAGGAGATCACCAGTGGATCTTGCCTTGTGGAAAACGTACTGGTGATCGGAGATAATTACATGCATGCATGCATACATACATACATACATACATACATACATACATACATACATACATACATACATACATACATACATACATACATACATACATACATACATACATACATACATACATACATACATACATACATACATACATACATACATACATACATACATACATACATACATACATACATGCATATATACATACTACATACATACATACATACATACATACATACATACATACATACATACATACATACATACATGCATATGTATTTGGCACTTCAATGTACACCACGGTGAGTAGCTTCAATCTTCTCACACTGATGTTCGAGGAAATGAGACCCTAGCTTACTCTGTTATATACGATTTGGAGTAGATTTTCAAATATCCTACTCGTGTTCCTGATTGCCACTACCATGCAGCTAACACTCTTGAAATATTCTTTTCTGCTAATCCTTCAAACTAATCATATTCTGAGCTTTCCACTCAGGGTAAATCTAACCACTCTTTGATCTCAATCTCTCCCATTTTTGCTCTCCCTCCATCAATTCCTCTTACTTAGCATTGCTTTTGGCACTTTGACCATACCCATGTGATGATTTGCATAACTTTCTCTTTGACTTCACTTGGAATGACTACTGCCTTCAGACCCACAACTCTGATCAGGTAGCCATAAAAGTTGCTGAGACCATGCCCTTGGGAATGGAGGCGTTAATCTCTTCCTCTCTGAAAACTTTCCTCCCTCTACTTTCTGCTTTGACTATGCCTGCTAATGGCTATTCAGGCCAGGGATCGAGCATACCGGTCATAGCAAGCCTCTCCTTTTGATTTACCTTTCTCTGCTTTCATTACAGCTAAATATCGATACCCTGCTCAGATTTGACTGTGTAAAGCTTCCTTTTAAAAAGAAAACTTGATGACCTCAACTCATCTTCCACTGATAAATGTTTCTGGTCCTTAGCCAACAGCCTCTCAAAAGACTTCTGTAACTCAAGCTTTACCCCTCTCATTAGTCCTGATTATTATATAACCTGCTCTCCAAATGACAAAGCCACTTTCTTTGACTCTCATTTTTTGCTAACTTTTCCATAAACAATTCCAGTGCAACTATTCCTTGTACTTTATCCCCCTCTAACCCTACGCCCTCCCTTATTCTTATTTCACGCAAAGTCCATAAGGTTCTTCACTCTCTAAAGACGAACAAGGCATCCAGATCCGATGGTTCCCTGCAAGGTTCCTTAAGGAGTTTGCAGATGAACTGCCTCCCAATGCAATGCAAGTCTTTTTCGCCTCATTCTCTTAATCAATATCTATCCTTTATCTTGGAAGCCTGTTCTAATTCAGCCTGTTCCTAAGAAAGTTGACCCCTCTATTCCTCTCAATTACCAACTAATTGCCCTAACCTCTGCCATCATTAGAGTATTCGAGAACTCAATTCTCAATGCTTGATTTATCTTGAATCTAAGTTGTTTTCCAATCACCAATACGGCTTCCACAAGGCAAGATCCACTGGAGACCTTACTTATCTCACTCATGTATGGTCATCTACACTGAGGAACTCTGGGAAATCAATTTTCGTCGCCCTTGATCTCTTTAAGGCTCAGGGCTCTATTGGCCATACTCCCTGCTTTTGGTTTTACCACTTCTCTTTGTTCTACGATTTCCAGTTTTCTTTCTGACCATTTTATATCTGTGATTGTTGACGACACAGCATTTAGTTCATTCCCTGTTAACAATGGTGCTTCACAGGGCTCTGTTCTCTCACCTACCCTTTTCCTCCTCTTCATCACCGTTCTTCCTCAGTCCTCATCCTCCTCTCTTTTCCGCGCCTTTGCCGATAATTCTACCCTGCTTTCTCTCTTCAACCTTCAGCTGCTACTCGTTATCAGCCTCGTATCACTCTTCTTCAACTTTCAACTCTAATGTACAGAGAGTATCTGAGTGGGGAACCCAAAACATAGTTAAATTTATTGCCTCTAAAACAGTTTCTGGCTAACTCTCTATTGTCTTTGAAACAAACGAAATTTACCCTCTAAATTTTATTAACATATGAGGAATCAACATAGCCTCTAACTTATCTTGGAGAGTCACATAATCCAATTTTTTACATTTGCTTCTAAAAAATTGATGTTCTACATCAATTCATCATTACTCTTCCTCTTTCCAGTTAATTAAAATCTATAAAGATCTTATTCGTCCCTTCTTAGAATACTTAAGGCAATCAAACTCATGAATGATCCATCTCTTACTTTTAATCTGGATTTTGTTTCTCTTCGCCGTAAGGTATAATCTCTTTCTCTATTTCATCTTTACTACTTTCTTCGCTGCTCAGATTAGTTTGTGAGTTGCATCCCTCACCCACTCCCGAGGCCGTGTAACATTCGCGAAGAGGTCTCGCCTCATAGGAATTGTGTGGAGATTTGTAGCTCGCAGATTGGTCGTTGCAGCGATTCCTCCACCTCCAGACAATGGAACTCTCTTCCTCTTTCTGTCTTTACTAATTCTTTTGACTTATCTTTCTTCAAAAAGCGGATCTACCGTCATCTCAGGGCCTAATCCTACCATATCTCTAGGTCTTCATTACTTCGGCTATTTATTCAGCCTGACCTTTTTCCAATGTGCATCGTTCTCTTATTTTTGTTATGTCCTTAAATTTCTACTTTTTCTTTGTCTCAAACTCTTCATGGTGCTCGGGCCTGTTGAGGGCAACTTTCTTGCCTGTCCCGGGGTCACTTTCATATATATATATATATATATATATATATATATATATATATATATATATATATATATATATATATATATATATATATATATATATATATATATATATATATATATA
>JAXCGZ010004889.1:7500-26752 GCA_037179515.1 Halocaridina rubra | reverse complement strand
GTGTATGAGATACTAATCCAGTCTTTGTAGATTTCTCTCTCTCTCATTACCAAGTATATATGAAGTATCTCCTTTGTATGGACTGCACGGTCTATGAGATATTAAACATATCTTGTAACTCTTTCTCTCTCTCATTACAAACTAAATATGAAGTATCTCCTCTGTATGGACTGCAAGATCTATGAGATATTAATCCTGTCCTTGCAACTCTCTCTCTCATTACCAAGTAAGTATGAAGGATCTCCTCAGTATGACCTGTCAGATACTAATACTGTCCTCACTCTCTATCTCTCTCTCTCAATACCAAATATATATGAAGTATCTCCATGGCATGGACTGCAAGGTATATGAGATACTAAGCCTGTCCTTTCTCTATCTCTCATTACCAAATAAATATGAAATATATCCTCTGCATGGACAGCAAGGTCAATGAGATACTAATCCTGTCCTTGTAACTCTCTCTCTCTCTCTCATTACCATATATATGAAATATCTCCTCTGTATGGACTGCAAGGTCTATGGGATGCTAATCCTGTCCTTGCAACTCTCTCTCTCTCTCCTGCATGGATTGCAAGGTCTAGGAGATATTAATTCAGTCCTTGTAACTCTCTCTCTCTCCTGTATGGACTACAGGGTCTATGAGATATTAATCTTGTCCTTGTATCACTCTCTCTCTCTCCTGTTTGAACTGCAAGGTCTATGAAATATTAATCCTGTCCTTGTAACTCTCTCCCTCTCCTATATGGACTGCAAGGTCCATGAGATATTAATATTGTCCTTGTAACACTCTGTCTCTCTCATTACCAATAAATATTATGTATCTCCTCAGTATGCACTGCATGGTCTGTCAGATACTAATCCTGTCCTCTCTCTCTCTCTTATTACCAAATAAATATGAAGTATCTACACAGCATGGATTGTGCGACAGGGCATTCTGCTTAAAGCATATAGATTCATTATAGATGCCCTATTAGTGATTTATCGAACCATTTAACCTTGTGTTAGTTTCTTCTCTTTTACCGAGAAATCTCAATTCTTGCATTTTTGAAAAATTATGATAATCTGCAATTTATATTACTTCCAGTATTATATATTTGATATAATTTAATATTCCTGTACTTGGAAGAAATTTAAAATACACATTATCGCAATGCATTAGTCTCCCTTCTTCTCTGATTTTCTCTCTCACATTGTGCGACGCATCTTATGAATATATCTTTCTAAAATTTTATTATAAAATTGCTCTTGCAAATAATCTTCTTGGTTATAAATTTGCTCTTGCTGATATGTCATTAGCTTGTCTAGATACATTTCAGTAGCTTCTTTAATATCTGAATATTAAAACTTCCCTTTTTCCTATAATGTAACAAACTACGCCTGCAGATGCAGATGCCAGTAGCCCATTATTCTGATATTTTATTTTCTCATTTCCATTGTTTGCCTGCCAGGGACCAGCACTATAGTAAACCCTTGAAAAAGATTAGAACAGAATACTGCTCTTCGTCAACCCTACAGATTCGCCCAAGTCGAAGTTCCCCCAGACTGGTGCTGAATCACTCTCAGATGGCGACCAACCACCTCATGAGTAACATGTAGAGCCTCCGCAGTCCTGCTTACTTTAAACCTTCACTACATGGCTTAGCAATATTCAGGAGTGTCTTCACAGGAATTCATCTGGCATAAAAGGTGAGAGACAGTGTATGGTAAAGCTCGTTGGCAAGCAAACTGGGAATTCGAAAAACTTTGCGTTTAAGGTTACTGGTAATAAAATCCTTAAGTAATTTTCCATAGTCCCATTCCCATAAAAACAAACTTTTGTTGAGTACCTAACCATATTCTCATTAGCCAAATTTAATTCCTTGAAATAGAAATCACCACGGATATGCACTGATAAGAAAGATCTTTCACTTTCATTGTCCAAGTAAAGATTTCGCCCTCAGAAGATTGCTCAGTGCTACGTGAAAAATCTATCTCTTCTCCTAACAAATTCTATTTCATTTCATCCTTTTCTATAAATCGTAAATAAAGTGTTTTATGCCAATGATTGTAAATAAAGTGTTTTACGCCAATGCTTGCAAATAATCAATTTGTTCATTCCCGTTTGGTAATGTAAACGTTTCTTGTCTACCGTAAACCATTACATATTTATCCTTTAGATCCTTTTTCCTTACTGTGAATAAAGTCTTTTACGCCAATGCTTGCAAGTAATTAATGATTGGTTCTTGCTCTATGGTAGCGTAAATGTATCTTGTCAACAGTGAGTAAACGATTATATTTTCATGCTGTAGATTTATATTTGAAACTCATTATTTGCGTGCTTGCGCTTTCAGATTTTCCATTATCAATGTGTCGTTTCTGTTTCTGCAATTGCAGTGCCCTCCATTCTAATTTGCCTGCATGACAGAGATCATATCCTTCAAGTTGAGGCCCAAGTCTTGGCATCCGTATGTGGTGCCAGGAATCAAAATAGTGCTCACCACCTCAGGGGGATTAAAGACTGCATTCCAATAAAACAAATCTTTTATTTATGCTCTCCAAATTTTAAAATAAAGTTGAATTCTGAGTTTAATTATCCATGTAGTGGTATTCGGGGAGTTGTGTAATTAAAGATTTTAGTCTCTTGGATGTCTGTAAACTCCTAACCGGGTTCAGAAACTGAGTCACTTTAGGTAAAACAAAAACTTCCCCACGTCACACACTGCAAGGTTTATGAAGTATCTCCTCAGTATGGACTGCAGTGTCAATGAAATACTAATCCTGACCTTCTAACTCTCTAATTACCAAATAAATATGAAGTATATCCTCTGTATGAACTGCAAGGTCTATGTAATACTAATATTGTCCTTGGAACTCTCTCTTTCTCTCTCATTACCAAATAAATATGAAATATCTCCTCTGTATGGACTGCAAGGTCTATGAGATACTAACTCCGTCCTAGTATCTCTCTCTCTCTCCTGTATGGACTGCAAGGTCTATAAGATATTAATCCTGTCCTTGTAACTCTCTCCCTCTCTCTCTCCTGTATGGACTACAATGAGATATTAATCCTGTCCTTGTAACACTCTCTCTCTCTCTCTCTCTCTCTCTCTCTCTCTCTCTCTCTCTTCTTTCTTTCTTTCTCTCTCCTGTAGGGACTGCAACATCTATGAGATATTAGTCTTGTCCTTGTAACTCCCTCCCTCTCCTGTGAGGATTGCAAAATCTATGAGATATTAATCCTGTCCTTGTAACTCTCTCTCTCTCTCTCTCTCTCTCTCTCTCTCTCTCTCTCTCTCTCTCTCTCTCTCTCTCTCTCTCTCTCTCTCTCAGATGCTTAAGAAATTATTCACAAGAATTACTTTGTAGTTTACTTATGAATGAAGTACATAAATTAAATGAAATTCTATATACCGATAATATTAATACACAAGTAAATATTTTAACCAGTGTCTTATCATCATGTATAGATCGATGTGCACCACTCGTGATAAGAGAAATATTTCGTCCCCCCGCTCCTTGGATAACAGATGACATAAAAAACATTATGAAAGAAAGAGACAAACTACAAAATGAAGTAAAACTACAAAGAGATAATATCCCTTTAAGAGAAAAGTTTACAGAGCATAAGGAACAAGTAAAATCATTATTAAGTAACAGTAAGAAATAGTATTACAAAAATGAATTTCAAAACGCTAAAGGCAATATCTCTGATACATGGAAAATTGCTAAAACCATGCTTTCCAATAACTGTAATAAAAGTAGTAACATATCAATTATACCCGATGAGGTAGATGTAAGTGCTAAAGCAGAAGAGTTCAATAATTTTTTCGCTGAAGTGGGGAAAAAAAACTTTGAAAAAACAAAAAAAGAAATAATAAATGAAATCAATAATAGTAATGGTGGTAATAATAATGATGATGGTAGTAGTAATAATAATAGAAATGTTGATAATGGTGTAAATAATAATGATGGTGGTAGTAATGGTAATGATAATAGTGATGATGGTAGTAATAATAATAATAATGTTAATCTTCAAGAACATAGTGCACTCAATAGAAGTAATGATGTCTTTAACCCTACTACAGTAGATTGTAATACAGTAATCTTAGTAATAAAAAATCTGAAAGACTCTAATGCATATGGATCAGATGGAATTTGTTTTCGTTTTATTAGAGATTCATTATTTGTAATAGCTTATTATCTGACGGTAATAATCAATACTTCCATAGTTACCAATATCTACCCAGATTTATGGAAAAATCCCCATGTAATTCCTGGTTTTAAAAATGGAAATCCTGACGACGTCTCTAACTATAGACCAATCTCTTTACTACCAATTTTATCAAAGATACTTGAAAAGATTGTTGCAAATCAGTTAAGTGAGTTTCTTGAAAAAAATAAACTTATTGCAAAAAGTCAACACGGTTTCAGGCCAAAATTATCAACTGAAACTGCCTTATTGAAAATATCAGATGAAATATACAAAAATATAGATAATAAGAAAATATCATTGCTACTACTACTCGATCTTTCTAAAGCTTTTGATAGTGTACACCATACCATTCTATTAGAAAAATGCAAAAAAATGAACATTGACCCAAGCTGGTTCGAGAACTATTTAAAAAACCGCTACCAGTCAGTCAGAATAAAAGATGTAGTCTCAAGTCGCAAGAAGGTATTGTTTGGGGTCCCTCAGGGATCGATCCTAGGACCTATACTTTTTCTAATATATGTAAACGATCTAGTAAAATATTTACCTAACTGTTATGTCATTCAATATGCTGACGATACTCAAATCTTAATTGAAGGAGAAATTAATGATTTAGAAAATATTATTCGTAGAGCAGAAGAAATTTTGTATATGGCTAAACGTTACTTTCTAAAAAATGGTCTGTTACTTAATGAAACTAAAACCCAATCTATTCTTATCGGATCCAGACAATTATTATCAGAAGTTGATGACAATCTTCATATAAATTTTAACGGTAATATCATTAAGCCAATGAACTCGGTAAAGAACCTAGGTGTCTATTTTGACCGTTACATGAATTTTGAAATGCATATAGATGAAATTTATAAAAAAGTAATGGGTACTCTAATATATCTAAATAGGGTAAAAGACTCATTTGAAACATCAACTCGTATAATAATTGTCCAGTCCTTAGCTATGAGTTTAATTAATTACTGTCTCAAAGTTTGGGGATGTACAAATAAGACTCAATTACAAAGAATACAAAAGTTACAAAACTTTGCAGCACGAGTGGCTGTTGGCAATGTAAGAAAATACGAGCACATCTCTCCTGTTTTAAAAGATCTAGAATGGATAAAGATTAGAGATAAATATGTTTTTGATATATGTACCTTTGTTTTTAATATACTAAGAAACAATATTCCTGATTGCTTGTATAATTTTTCTACAGTAAGCTCAGTTACCGGGTTAACTACCCGTCAAGGGGAAGATTTATTAGTACGAAGGTCTAAAACTGATATTGGCTCAAGAGATATAAACATTCGTGGACCTCATTTATATAATCAGCTTCCCAGAGAACTAAAAAATGCTGGTTCAGTGTATACTTTTAAATATAATCTTAAGAAGTTACTCTTAAAGGAAGATTTTACTTGTAAATTTTAATAGTACACCCATATTTGAATACCCAATGTATGTTGGAAATAAAGTCTTATTATTATTATTATTATTATTACTCTCTCTCTCTCTCTCTCTCTCTCTCTCTCCTGTATGGGCTGCAAGGTCTATGAGATATTAATCCTGTCCTTGTATCTCTCTCTCTCTCTCTCTCTCTCTCTCTCTCTCTCTCTCTCTCTCTCTCTCTCTCTCTCTCTCTCTCTCTCTCTCTCTCTCTCTCTCTCTCTCTCTCTCTCTCTCTCTCTCTCCTGTATGGGCTGCAAGGTCTATGAGATATTAATCCTGTCCTTGTAACTCTCTCTCTCTCTCTCTCTCTCTCATTATTAAGTACACCTAGTTCTTGTAATAACGCGAAGATAGGTTCTCAGAAGTGCCGAGTATTTTAATTTTCGCGTAATGTAACGAGTCATTTTCCATGAGAAACAATGAAAATGTGCATAGATACATTTCACAACCTTACATAGACACACTATACCAAAGATATAAGATAAGTAAAGCATATTCTATAAGAACATAAGAAAGCAGAGGGACCTGTAGTTATTTATATTAATATGTAAATAGTGTACAGTATAAAAGATGTACAGATTTACTGTATAGTAAACAAATTAATGCACTCTATTATGCGGTGGGCAACAGGCATACACTAGGACGTGCATGATGGCGGTGGGCACGAGGATTCAAATGTTTTGCCGCCTCTGTATCAGCTCATGCATCCTCGCACGCTAATTCCCTGACGATATTATATCACAAGTTTGTTTGCTGTTTGTTCTTAATGCTTTTTTTCCATTCTCTTCATAATATCTAATCGCCTTAAGCAGTAGGAGAGGAGGATGATGCGGGAGAATGAATCTCTATCTGGAAATGTTTTGCCACCTCCGTATCAGCTGATGCACCCTCGCACGCTATTTCCCTGACGATATTATATCGCAAGTTTGTTTGCTGTTTGTTCTTAATGGTTTTTTTCAATTCTCTTCATAATATCAGATTGCATTAAGTGGTAGAAGAGGAGGAAAATGCGGGAGAACGAACATCTATCTGCAAACATTTTGCCGCCTCCGTATCAGCTGATGCACCCTCGCACGCTATTTCCCTGACGATATTATATCACAAGCTTCTTGCTGTTTGTTCTTAATGCTTATTTTCAATTCTCTTCATAATTATCAGATCGCATAAGCGGTAGAAGAGGAGGAGGATGCAGGAGAATGAACCTCTATCCGCAAACGTTCTGCAGCATCCGTATCAGCTGATGCACCCTTGCACGCTATTTCCCTGACGATATTATATCGCAAGTTTGTTTGCTGTTTGTTCTTAATGCTTTTTACAATTCTCTTCATAATATCCGATCACATTAAGCAGTAGAAGAGGAAGAGGATGCAGGAGAGCATACCTTTATCTGCAAACGTTTTGCCGCCTCCTTATCAGCTGATGCACCCTCACACACTATTTCCCTGACGATATTATATTGCAAGTTTGTTTGCTGTTTGTTCTTAATGCTTTTTTCCATTATCTTCATAGTATCTGATCGCATTAAGCTGTAGAAGAGGAGTAGCATGGCGGAAAAGTGCCTCCGAGGCATTCAATTATTTACTGAAATGAAAAAGAAAAAAAATGGAATTTTTATGCATGAGCATTATTCGAGAATTTCGTATTTTTTACGATTATTTTTTAGGGTGTTATTCCAATTTCACGGATTAGAAAGGCGTAAAAAGTGAATTATGTGTAAATATGAAGCATCTCCTCTGTATGGACTGCAAGGACTATGAGATATTAATCCAGTCCTTGTAACACACACTCTCTCTCTCTCTCTCATTACCAAGTAAATAAGAAGTATCTCCTCAGTATGGACTGCAATGTCAGTGGAATACTAATCCTGTCCTAACTCTCTCTCTTATTATCAAGTATCTCCTCGGTATGCACTGCATGGTCTGTCAGATGCTAATCCTGTCCTCTCTCTCTCATTACCAAATGAATATGAAGTATCTCCATGGCATGGACTGCCTGTCCTCTCTGTCTCTCTCTCTTATTACCAAGTAAATATGAAGTAACTCCACTGTATGGACTGCAAGGTCTATGAGATATTAATCCTTTCCTTGTAACAATCTGTCTCTCTCTCATTACCAAGTATATATGAAGTATCTCCTCGGTACGCACTGCATGGTCTGTCAGATATTAATCCTGTCCTCTCTCTCTCTCTCTTTCATTACTAAATATATATGAAGTATATCCATGGCATGGATTGCAAGGTATATGAGATACTAAGCCTGTATTCTGTTGCTCGCACTCTCATTACCAATTAAATATAGAGTATATCCTCTGTATGGACTGCAGGGTATATGATATACTAATCCTGTCATTGTAACTCTCTCTTTTTCCCTCTCTCATTACCAAATAAATATACCTCCCCTGCATGGACTGCAAGGTCTATGAGCTACTAATCCTGTCCTTGTAACTTTCTCTCTCTTCTGCCTGGACTGCAAGGTCTATGAGATATTAATCCTGTCTTGTAACACTCTCTCTCTCTCTCTTGTATGGACTACAAGGTCTATGAGATATTAATCCTCTCATTGTAACTCTCTCTCTCTCTCTCTCTCTCTCTCTCTCTCTCTCTCTCTCTCTCTCTCTCTCTCTCTCTCTCTCTCTCTCTCTCTCTTGTATGGACTGCAAGGTCTATGAGATATTAATCCTGTCCTTATAACTCTCTCTCTCATTACCAAGTAAATATGAAGTATCTCCTCAGTATGGACTGCAATGTAAATGAAATACTAATCCTAACCTTCTACCGCTCTCTCTCTCAGTACTAAGTAAATATGAAGTACCTCCTCGGGATGCACTATTTGGTCTGTCAGATACTAAACCTGTCCTCTCTCTCTTATTACCCTATAAATATGAAGTATCTCTACGGCATGCACTGCCTGTCCTTTCTCTATCATTACCAAGTAAATATGAAGCATATCCTCCGTTTGGACAGCAAGGTCTATGAGACACTAATCGTGTCCTTGTAACTTTTATCTTTCTCTCTCTCAGTACCAAGTAAATATGAAGTATCTCCTCGGTATGGACTGCAAGGTCTATGAGATACCAATGCTTTCCTTGTCACACTCTCTCTCACATTATCAAGTAAATATGAAGCATCTCCTCCATTTAGACTGCAGATCTAGGAGATATTAGTCCTGTTCTTGTAACTTACTCACTCTCTCATTAACAAGTAAATATGAAGTATCTCCTCGATATGCACTACATGGTCTGTCAGATACTAATCCTCTTCTCCCTTTCTGTTTCTCTTTCTTTCTACCAAATACATATGAAGCATCTCTTTGGTATGGGCTGTAAGTTGTATGATATACTAATCCTGTCCTTGTATCTCTCTCCTTCTTATTGCCAAATAAATATGAAGTATCTCCTCTGAATGGACTGCAGGGTCTATGAGATACTAATCCTGTCCTTCTCTCTCTCTCTCTCTCTCTCTCTCTCTCTCTCTCTCTCTCTCTCTCTCTCTTTAGGCATGATTTTAGGAGTATGCGAGGTTGGAAATATGTTTTACTGAATTAAAATGCTGACACAGTTAAATAAGGGATTTTGACTTTACCTGAATTTTACCCTCTGCAGTTAGTGTTGGAACCAATTATTCGCATTAGATGCAGTATGACTGTATATGGGAGGCAGGAAATAGGTTATATGCAAAGTAAAGATGTATGTGTACTTTGCTTTATTCTGAATAACACACGGAGTTTTAGTACCAATTGACCTATAAATATCAACATGTATGACACATATATGAATTAAATGTAATTTCTTGGGAACTTGAAGTTTTTCCTTAAACAAAAAACTTAGATTAAACACTTTCTGCATATATCACATGCTACTTTTCTCTCACATTCGACCTCTTGTCTCTGTTTGCAAAACTGTGCCAAATATTTTCCTATATTCAAATTCATTGTAAACACCTGAATGTTTTTGCTCCAAAGAAGCTCTAAATTAGTGACAGTAATTCTCCCAATAAATAATGAAAACTTCTAGAACTATAAATGATAAAGTTCGAAAAGAAGATACAATTATCTGTGAAGTAGAACTTACTCATTCTACAATTAATATCATCCTTATGAGTATATAAAAATTTCCTTGGCCATAAAGTTGGTCAACTATGTTAAAAAGTCTGACTAAACTGTGAGAGGAATCCATATCTGATACAGAAAAGTTATTAAAAACCTTAGACTGGGAACCAAACCTGAAAAGAATTCACCTTAATACAAGAGGGAGGGGGTAAGAATACTTCCTCCGCGTCCCATTGCGTGTCGAAAATGCACACTAAATGTAGGGCGAGGGGGCTGGGAATTGCCTCCTCTGTATTTTCTCCCGCCAGAGTTGAGGTAATTTTGCTTTGACTCAGCCACTCCACTTATATGGGGAAATATGGCTCCTATATATAGAAAGACAATGAGGGTCTTGTCCAGGGCAAAGAGAATACAGGGAGTCCTTGGTTTACGGACTTTTCGAGTTACAATGTTTCGTAATTACGACGCAGATCCATAAATTATTAATAAATTAATTTTTCGACCTGCAAATCTCTTCTTTTTTTTTTTACACGAGGACAGGTTCTCAAAAGGCTCGTGTAAACCAAATTTTGTGTAATTTAAAGAGTATATTTCCATAAGGAATAATGTTAATAGGTATAGATATGTTCCACATGTGTATATAAACACTCAACCAAAGAAAAAAGCTAGTTCAACACATTTTACAAGTACATAAGCAAGCTGAAATACGTACGTAAGAAAAAAATAAACAAATACAGTATTAAAGTTATACAGGGTACAGATAAACAAAAGCAATACTAGAAAACTCAACATGCTTCGAATAACTCTAGGAAACTTCAACTTTTTTATGCAAGTCTTGGCATATTCAGCTTTCTTATCTAAAAAACAGATATAACAGATAAAAAAATAAACAAATTATACAGGTGTACTTACTCTATATATGGTGGGAAACGGGCATACTAAGACGTGCAAAGTTCATGGTAGCAGCCAATATCTTGCATAACCCTTTGGTACGTTAAGCCTGCACGCTCTACATTAGGATCTTTCTTATCTAAAATATCCAAGACATTCTCCAGATAGTGGGAAAACTGAGTCAAATCCTTCACACTGAGTGTTCACATGGGGCTCCTATGAAGTGCCGCTGCTGCCTCCTTTTCCTCCTCCTCCTCATATTGTATCATCCAAATCCTCAGCAGTCAATTCCTTCGTGCGGGAAGCAAGCAGGGCATCCACATCCTCCTCAACAACATCGAAAAATCTCACATGTTGTGCGAGCTGAACACACTCAAGTTTCTGTTTTGAAAGCCGATCACTGAGATCAAAACCCGTGAATGAGTATTAAGCTGCGGACAAAGCTTCTTCTATGCCCCATTCAAACATTTTTCTTAATCTCTAATACAGAGAGATTGGGGGCATCAGCAGTTTTTCAAGATTGGCCATGGTGACATCAGTCTTCCTGCTGAGATCTTTAAACGAATTCCTAAGTAATATGATTTCAGCATTTGCATTACCCCCTGGTCCATTGGTTGGAGTAGTGAAGTTATATTTGGCGGCAGACACACAACTTTTATATTCGGCTTCAAATTGGCAATTGACGGAGGATGGGCTGGTGCATTATCCAAAATGAGAAAAATTTTGAAGGGTATATTCTGACTCTTGCAATAAAATTCTAACTCTTTTGGGAGATGCATCCAGAAATAATCTTTAAAAATACCCCTAGTCATCCATCCTTTTTTTATTTGCGTACCAGTGCACCGGAATTAACTGTTTATAATAGCCTTTCAGTGTATGAGGATTTTCCAAGTGATAAATCATTACAGGCTTCAGCTGCAGGTCACCCTCAGCGTTAGTCCAGTCTGGCATTCGTTTCCAGTAAAATGCAGTTTCGTCCCTATTAATAATCTGCTTAGCCATATATCCCCCTTCCTCTATAATAGTCTTCAATTCGCTAGGAAGTTGCTCTGCTGCCTTCAAATCAGCTGATGCACTCTCGCCTTGTGTTTTTTGGTTGTGATACCTAAAACTACGCTGAAAATTTGCAAACCAACCAGGGCTAGCTGCAAAGGGTTTCACTTCGCCTTGTGCCTGCGACTTCAAATATTCATATATTTCACTCGCTTTTTCTTTGGCAACACTGTATGACATGTTTGTATTTTGTTTGTTCTTTATGGTCATCAACGTACATAACATCTTTTCCATTCTCTCCATAATATCCGATCACGAATACGAAGACTTTGCCAAACTTGAACGAACACCAGCTTTTGCACTTTTCTTTATCTTTTCCAAATTTTCACAGATGGTACGTAAAGTGCTTTCACCGAGTTGCATCGACTGTTTTATAGCTGCTGTACTCTCAACACGGGCGAACAGTTTTAATTCAAGGTTTATAGGCTTTCTCACTCTTTTGGTACCACAACAATAGTTAGAACAAGCAATATATCCACATGGTATGTTGGGTGAAGCAAGACTGAAGCACATGGCCGTGTGGCGAGAAATTGGAAACAAGGCTGGACCTTAGTCTCTAAACTGTACCACGTTTATTCTCGCTTGCATTATTCTCGTACTTCAAATTAATTTATTATTATTTAGTATACGTGGTATTCCAATTCGGGTAATCAAGACCCGCATAAAAGGAGAGGTGACTGTGCTTGATTTGTGTGGTAAATACAAACTGCACGCTGAACAGTGTGTGAGTGTGGTGGACGAATACACATCTAGCAGCACTGTTGTATATGTATATATCAAGTTAATGGCTTTATTTATGTACTTATTTGTTTACATATTTGTATATATTTTTCATCATTATTTTTCCTCTTTACAGTTACTTAAAATCTATAAAGGTCTTATCCGTTCCTGCTTAGAATACTGCTCACACATCTGGGGTGCTTCTGCTTATACTTATCTCTTTGATAGGGTTGAATCTAAGGCAGTCAGACTCATTAATGATCCTTCTCTTATTTCTAATCTGGATTCGGTTTCTCTTTGCCGTAAGGTATCATCCCTTTCTCTTTTCTATTGCTACTACCTTCATTGCTGCTCTGATGAGTTGGCTAGTTGCATACCGCCCCCACTGCCGAGGCTGCATAACACTCGCCAAGCGGCCTCATCTCACAGGTACTGTGTGGAGATTTGTAGCTTGCAGATTGGTCAATGCAGTGACTGCTTCTTCCTGTCCACCTCCAGACCCTGGAACTCTCTTCCTCCTTCTGTCTTTCCAAATTCTTATGACTTGTCTTACTTCAAAAAGCGGATCCACCGTCATCTCAGGGCCTAATCCTCCATATCTCTAGGTCCTCAGTACTTTGACTATTTTTTCAGTCTGTCCATTCCCATTGTGTATCATTACCTTATCTCTGCCTTGTTCATAACCTTTTTCTTTTTCTTCGTCTTAATGTTTTCTTGTGCCCGGGCCTTTCTTGATGAGGGCAGTTCTTTTGCCTGTCCCTGTGTAACACTCATAAAAAGAAAAAAAATATATACATATATATATATATATATATAGATTCTGCTATATATTTGATGTGTAATACGTCAAATGTAGATAATTACTGAATCCAATTGAAGACAACATGGATGAAGGGAAAATGGAAAGGTCTTGGACTTTCATATACTATACTGTATAGTGTATTTGTATATAGTGTATAGACTTTGGTGTATTATTGATGCAAAATGCAATAAATGTTGATATCATTTTAAAGACACATATGCATATACAGCCAAGCACTGAAATGTTGTGCAGGGTACCCTTAAGTTGGAGATGAGGGCTTATGATGCAAGCCAACCACAGGAGTAAAGGTAAGCAATACTGTATAGTATACGTTTACTATATTCATATCTTAAATTATGTTTTTTGTCTCAGATTATTTATTTTTAGCATAGGTGGGGGACCAAGGTTCGTATCCAGGTGTGTTCCGACTTACACTGAAAATCAGGTTACGTCACATTTTAGAAACGGTGCCCTGATGTAAATCGAGGATCTCCTGTATTCAATAAATGTAAAAGCAGAACCTAGATATGACAAGAAATTTAGTACTTCTTTTGGCCCTTGCAAGTGGTTCAGACTGCAGTATTCAGGTGCTTTAGACAGCAGTGTTCTATGCATAATATAAAGATCAGTGAGGAGGTTGCTAGCGATAACAACAAGGCTGAAGAAGAATTGTAGAAAGTTCACATGAAGTAATTTTAGAAAGGATATCTGCCCAAGCAGAATTTTGATGTGGATGAAACCTCCATACTTTGGAAACAAACCTGAAAGAATTTTCATTTGGAGGAGGCATATAAATGCCTGGCATTTGCTAGGAAGGAATATCATTGGGTTCTAAATCTATTTCTAGTTTGGTACAGTGAAAACCCCAGAGCAGTTACAACAAAGAGTGCCTATCTATAAGAGGAGCAACAGCAATCCTGGCCAAATATCATAAGACATAATATTATTTTATGGATTTTATGGCAGAAAAAGTCCATATCCAAATTTTGGAAATTTTTGCTTTGGCCCCCCTTCATACTGGTGACCTGACTCCCAGCATCAAAGTAGCAAAATTTCCTCCAAACACAGCCTCTCTGATCCATCAAATGGATCAAAGAGTATCATGCAAGTCATTACCTAAGGAGGATCTTCGTTATGGATATTACTGAAATGGCAGATGGTGCTAGTAAATCAGTTATGAAGCCTGAAAGGAATACTGTATAATATATACCAATGCCTCTAAAACTTTGATTGGGGATGGTAGGATGTCACCAAGTAATGCAAGAATGGCATTTGGGAATAGTTTGAAGCAGTGTGCAAATGACAAATGGCTTTGAAAAAAGTTGCAATAATTAATGAAGCCATTGTTAAGTTGGCAATTTCTTTTGATAGGGAGGTGGTGAGAGAAAAAACGGAGGTGCTAGAACAAAGTTCCTTATGAATTGACATATGAGGAGTTCCTGGTAAGAGAAAAGAGTATGAAAAGAAGTGCCCTCAAAAAATTTCTTGAGGAAGGAAAAGCGTATTTCGCTGAGTCCATGCAGCCTGTCAAGAGTCTCTGGTAGAGGTGTAGCAAATCGAAGATCAAGTCACTCCCAAGGAAGACTAAATGCATAGTTCCAGCCAGATGTGAACCTCGGTGATCCATTTTACATGCTCTACAGGTGATGGGGGTATCCCCAGCTCATAGCTTAGAAATAAAAATTATACCCCTCCTTCCTTCGCCTGTTACCAAGACAGTAGCCTCAATCAGTCTCAAGAGACTAAAACTTCTTTGAAGTAACTAGGTGAAAAGAGGAGGGGGTCCTGATTGATTACAAAGAAACCTTAGAAAAATACGCTTTTCCTTACTAAACTCGGCACTTCTTTTTGTCTCCGTACTTCTTGTCAAACATATTACAACCGTTGGATGTAAGAAGGGTGGAATGGGAATTCCAGACTTCTTGGATGAAAACAGAATAAGTCATATGTTACAGTCAATCGGTAAAATCAGTAAATTTGTACTTTGCCTGAAAATTTAATTACATATATGAAGTGCCTATTTGCGCAGTGACTAACATGTACCTAACCTTTGTCAGGTTAGGTTAGGGACAAGCTACATTCAATATTTCAAAGCAATCACTTTACAAATTGACTTAAAATTTTGGAATTTATTTAGATCATACAAAAGAGGCAGGGTTATCTCTTGTTAGGTACTAAATCGACCTGTATCACAAGCAAAATGCATATATTTGAGTAATATATAATGGGTGTTGAAGAATCCAATTTACAGAAAGGCATTCAAGTGGTACATACAAACACGTAGTAATAAGAGATAAATTTACTGTACAATAGTAATAATATAATACATGCAGAAAAATGGCCCTTCTTGAAATGCTTTAATGTAAATTCAGTATTACACCGAGATGAATATATCAAGTGGAGACCCTTAGGATAGGTACATGAAACTTAATATGTTTAAGGTGAATAATGGACCACAGTACAGTACTTCCATACAATTCACTATAGACAGAGTTATATTTTTCATGATACAATGCGAGCTTTCACTCACCTGAATGTCTTCTAGAAAAGCGATGGGTAGATAAACAATTCGGCCATCATATTTAAGAATTAATTCTTTAAATAAAGGTAAATTCTTTTAGCTCAGGTTTGAAGGAGTAGTATTTAAAGAAAATTTCAGTAGGTTGGCTCATGGCACCAGCCACCCATTGCGATACTACAGCTTAAGGTTTTTTGAACTTAAATAGGTCTGTCCAGGACAGTTCGATGTTAAGTCTTCCTTCAATTACGGTTCTTTTTCAATGCCTACAGCTACACTGAATATTCTTGGATATTTATCACACATCTTTTATTATCCCTTCACATCTGACAAGTCATTCAACTCTCCATCTCTGTTTCTATTTACTTTATGTATTCTTCGTGCCCAGGCCCGATGAGGGCTGTTTTATTTTATAATTTTTTTTGGCCCATTCTGGTGTCACAATCATTTAAAAAAAAAAAAAATTGTTTTAGCACAGAAACTACATTTTTTTCATTACTTTTAACTTATGTTTAGATTTTCAACCAGGAGTAGAAAGAGCCACATCCTGTTCAATTGTCGTAAGATAAATGCTGAAGGTGAACAGCAGAGCAAGCGGTTCTCTGAACTTTCTATAGTTGGGGTTTACTTCTCAATGCCAGCTAAGCAAACAGACCATACAGCTTGGTGAATGTACTGCTGCAGCTCTTGGTGCCAGTCACTGTTACTAAGTCTTAATGTGAAGTAGGTTGGCCCATGGGACCAGTCACCTGTTCCTATACTGCAGCTGAAGGTCTTTTGAACTTAAATAGGACTATCCAGAACAGTTCGATGTTAAGTTTTCCTTCAGTTACTGTTCTTTTTCTATGTCCTATATCAACAACAATTATTCTCGGACATTCGTTACACATCTCTTAATATCCCTTCACTTCTGACGAGTCACAACACTCCCCATATGTCTCTCTTTTGTTATATGGTTTCTTCATGCCCATGCTTGATGAGAACATTTTTTTTTTTGCATGTCCTGGTGTCAAATTCATAAAAAAAAAAAAGGGGTTGGAAAGAGCAGAACCATTATCAATGAGATAATCATGATAGAATGCATAGCAAGAAACAAAAATACAAAAAGTGATAGCCTTAGTTTTCACACATTTAACTTAGTGCCAAACAACCATAAATGATTACTCACTGTTCCTCCTTAATTTCTTTTCCTTCTTCTGGATCAGCTGATGGTGGGGGGGCTGGTCGTGAAGTGAAATGTTGAAAATAATATACAATAAGTAATATGTAATTTAACATAAAAATAAATAACTATGCAATGAAATGCTGATCAAATGACTACAGAATCTGATAACACATGGAAATAAAAACTTTTATTAACAATACCACAATCAATAAAAACTTGAAGGGTGGCCACAGTTATTGGGGGGGAGAAAAAAAATAAATATATATATATATATATATATATATATATATATATATATATATATATATATATATATATATATATATATATATATATATATATATATATATATATACTGTTAGTAGATACATCACGAGAGGTTAGACAAAAAAATTTCAGGGCCATTTTAACATTTATTAAAATTCTTATCATAGTTCTACTTAAAATTACGAGGGTAAAACATTTAAAACACTAATTTGAATGGTTTTGATTGAACACAACAAAGATTACACTCAGCAAAGTTACAGGAATGTAACGAGTATATGTATCCCAAATCTTAAACAGTTGTAATGCAGAGACCTTGTTGTGCTTGTTGAAAGCAATATCCAGAATGGACACATTGTAAGCTGGATATCGGTCACAAAGAAGAAAAAATGGACTAAATAGTCATTCTATTCTGAATAACAAATATTATACTCATGTTACCACTTCCATAAAATTTGTTTCAATATTCCTTCAGCTTATTTACAAGTGCAAAACGGGCAAAATGTTAATTCATTACTGTAATATAAGGGCTAATGTATTTACACTGAAAATTGGCTAATATGACACACATGTGAAATTTCACAACAAAGGAATTTAATAAAAAAAAGTCTTAACCATTCTCTTTAGACAATCCCTTTAAAGTCATTAAAGGACATAAAACATCCTTTTTTATACATATATGAAATCACACCCCAAGGGGAGAAGACAGCAGGAGGCAAAGCAGCCTGGGAGAATGGTGGGAGAGGCACATAGCCCAGACAGTGAATAATGCCCCACATAAACCCTGCTATCCTCAGCCTCCTAAAGGATGATGCCCTATGGCTACCATAAAAAAATGATCTCATTATGTGGGAATAAATATGGTTTCAGTACATAGTTTATTTTTTAAAAGACTGTACATCATTTGTTGAGCAGAGCAATGTCTTTTAATACACCATGGCTCATGTCACATAAGTAAAGCTATCAGTTGTGACTCAGATGATGATGATGAAAGTCTAAAGTGAAATCATTAAAACTTGCACACCTATTTGGTAAGGACTGGCTGTTACATGAGGTGTCTTAGGCAAAGCTAGTTCAAGTGGTACATCATAACTATTTTAAAAAGACCTCCTTGTATGAGTACAAGAAGTTTCGTTTTAGTTAAACACGAATTTGTGGCCAGTGTGTCATGGCTTGCACATGCCCCTCTGAAATGCAGTACAGTACTCAATTCTTAAGGCACAATAACTATCCACTGTAGAGAATATTTCGTTATGAACGATCTTCACTTAAGGCTAAGTCCCCTGAGCTGAAACTACAGAAATGAGCCAACTTCACTGACAGCCAATTTACTCTCTACAGCAGATAGTTACGGTGAGAGGAAGTGTCGTATTAGAGCAGAGAAATTAAAGGTGAAGGCTAATCAAAGAATGCTTTGATAAAAATACATACGTTTTCATCCATACATATATATATTTACACACGTGTACACATACTTTCACACATGATTTACTATAGATGAGCTGGAGCATGTGCTTTAACTAATATCAAATATTCCCCCTTCAACCAATAACACATAATGTGTACTGAAAGTTAAATAAAAAAAAAATAACATGAATTTATCAAGCAATCAGAAGCCTCATTCCATTTCTGCTTCACACATCAGTGTTCTTTTTTTCGTTGTTGATCTCTTCAACGCGAGTCTGCTCAAGATTGCCGTTGCCATTTGCCACGGTAGTCTCGGTCTTACCGTTGATATGGTCCGTCGAATTCTTCACAGCATCGTTTGCTGCCCCGTTATCTGTTTCGTTGCGTTCTGGGTCTTGGATGTAGGCTTTACTCTCAGCTCGGGAGGCTGTGACAGACCGAGCCAGGGGTTAGTAAGGCAAGGATTTTGGGGCTTTGAGGGGAGGAAAATGGGATGGGGGGCATAATTTCCAAAGTTACTGTCTCTGTATAATATCTAAAGTACTTTCTTTGAATAAAGTATAAAGCAACTATTTCTTGAAAAAAATATAATGGTCAACATAAACATCTTCAAACAACAGACTATTATTTTGAAATTTAATTTTCATGTTCTACCTGAACCATACACGTGCTATTGTATAGCAAAAAAATAAAAGTCTATATAATTAACTTGAATTATTATATCACAATCTCAAACACATTTTTAAAGAAAATGCTG
>JAXCGZ010004889.1:0-2500 GCA_037179515.1 Halocaridina rubra | reverse complement strand
CTTCAAAAATAATTTAGGATTCTTTCATTACAAATAAATACACTTGACAACACATTATCTATTATTAGAACACCATTATTATTCTAAGCATTTTGCCAAAGTTAGACCATCAATTCTTTCATTCTTTACTTTGAGAAGGAAAACTAACACCAAATAAAGATAACCAGTATATTATAGTAACCAAACAAGCAGCCCCATATATATATATATATATATATATATATATATATATATATATATATATATATATATATATATATATATATATATATATATATATATATATATATATATATATATATATATATATATATATATATATATATATATATATATATATATATATATATATATATATATATATATATATATATATATATATATATATATATATATATATATATATATATATATATATATATATATATATATATATATATATATATATATATATATATATATATATATATATATATATATATATATATATATATATATATATATATATATATATAACTGTAAAACTAAAACAATAGGGGATGTTCTGAGAATTACGAAAGAATAAAAAAAGAGGAAGAACATTGACAAATGATAATATTACTATTAGACCTTCTACAACTTTATTTACAGTGGACCATAGCATTGGATGAACCCTTCACCAGATGAATGTAATTTATACCCCCCAAAAAAGTTTTTGAGGATTGCTCTTATTTTGTTAGAGGAAATTATATTTTACTGCACTTAATTTAATAATAATCCTTTCCACAGAGTTTGGAATATTTGAAGTTAGACAGTACTGTACTTCATAACAAGAGTATTGCATTTAGAAAAGCAAAATACAAGGCCAAGTGGAATGAGAGAGAAACACATGAAAAGTATGAAAATGGGGAATAGATGAAGCTCTAGTTTTGCCAGCCAAAACACTTGCCTTTTTTACCAGCCCATACATTTGCACAAGACAATAAGCTAAATTCAAAGTTTACGTAGCAGCGTGGCCCACGCCAAACATGGATTTCTTCGATAGTGATACGTAGCCACTGAACAATATCTCTCATGATGTATCTACTCTTCTTTTTTTATTTAAATCATTATAATTGGGTTAGTTATTTTGAAATGTACATAATCATCCATGCACATCATGCAAGTGGTTTGACTCTTTAAAATTATGATATGCAAAGCTTTAGCTTTTAAAAATTTTGACATTTTCTGCACCATGAAAAAGGTTCATAGGGTGACAAAGATGGTCCTTAATGAAAAAGGTTACAAATTAAAAAAAAAAAAAAAAAAATACTTGGACAACCAAACCACATACATAAAGTGTTAAATGAGTTGCACTACTAAAAAGAGTAAAATATTTAAAAGGCATATCACTGAATATTAAACCGAAAAACACTAAACTTCTGACTAAGACCTCAAGGCAAAACCTACAAGAAACTATAAAAAGTTCAGCACATGCATTTTCAAACATGACTGCAAACTTCATTATTATAATTTCAGCACTGCTGTCTTACCAGTAAGTGCACCCATCAAAAAGATGTATCAGTATGTAAACAAACCAAGTATAAAAACTCTCCAGTAAAATTCATGTAATATGTAAAGAACACAAATAAGAAAGAATTAAATAAAAAGACCTTTGGAATAGCTGTTCAAAGATATATGCTCACACCCAGATAATAGCTGTGTTTGCGACATACGGATAAAGAAATTTCTACGAGGGCATTCTCTACCTGAAGTTCACAATTCGTAGGAAATGCTAACATAATTAATGAAATCAAGCACAGCTCCTTTCAACATATATCTGAACCTTTAAAGATTATGCCATCTCCATTTATTTTCAACAGTTAATGTGTTTTTGTTTGTTAGTACACTTCTAATGTCGGTACTGTCAAAGACACACAAGAAATAAGCTTATTCCCATGATTATGTATGGTACTTAGTAGTGGTATAAGAATTCACAGAAGTGTCACTGACACCCACATAAAACTACAAGTTCCCTCAGCTCCAAAATCCAAATGACAAGTGCCACCGCTCTATAAGAAATCCATCTGCAACAGATTCTGACTGCCTTCAACTGTGCATAAACGAAACTTGGAGTCACCATCAGCTCCAAGAGGACTCAATCATTTATCAGCCAAGGGGACTCAATCATTTATCAGCCATCACCAACCGAAGTAAATCAGATAAAAGTTATCAATATAACTTGATGACACAACCCTGGAAAACACAGACCTGCTGGCTAGTACAGTGGTAACGCGCTGGCTTCGCATTCACGAGGTCGAAAGATCGGTCCCCGTCCAAGACCGAGAGTTTAAGCTGTTTACTGGCAGGAACTGCTGTGGGTGGACATCACAGTGGGGGGTTGGGGCTTGTCCTGGCTGACGAATACCCATTGTAAAATGGAAATAAAAGTTAAAGTTTATTATTATTCTCCAATGCCAACCTTGATTCTGAGATCTAAATCTTAAATAAGAAGAAACAGCTTTTGGACGTCTTTGAACCT
>JAXCGZ010004888.1:22500-26792 GCA_037179515.1 Halocaridina rubra | reverse complement strand
TATATATGCACAGACAAAATGGAACCTATCAGGAGACGTGAAAGAAAGTACGAGCTTTGGGCTCTTTCCCGCAAGCACAATTAGGTAATCACTCTCACACACGCGAGTGTGTTTATCAGTTAAGAAGAATATATAGCAGAAACAGATGGGTGTCTCCTCAAATACAAATTCGAACTTTCCTTCAAGTTGACTTTTGTTTTTGTTTGCAATTTTTTTCTTTTTTCCCTCAAATTACCAAACCCAAATTTTTAAGTTAGGATGTGTGTTACCAGTAAATAGCATTTATACAAAGAAATAAAAATTCTGTGTGAAGCTTAAATAAAAGTTTCTCTTTTTTTCTCTTTCTCGTCTTTCTATAGTCTATGAAAAGGAAAACATAAAAATGAAGCCATCTCTGTCCCAAACCTCCCCCACCCGTGGGTTGGGAGAAGGGGTTGCTATTAGGAGGTTAAAACAGAAAATCAAGGATTTAGAGGCAATGGTTATAAGCCTTGATGATAAAATTCGGAATATGAATAGAGAAATGAAAGAGAATGAAACACTCAGAGAGGAAATAAGATTTTTGGAGGAAGCAAATAAAGCATAAGGACAGGAGAGAAAAGAACTAGAAAAACAAATAAAGAAGCTGGAAGGGGAAAAGAGTGAACTAGAAACCAGAATTTCTAAACAAGAAGATAACGACAAACAGATGAATGACAACCTAAAGGAATTAGATGTTAGTTCACTGCTCTCTTCTGAGAGAGACGAGATTGCAGCTTGGAATGTCCAGATTAAGGAAAACATTGAACAGTTTAGAAAAGAGTTTCAGGAGCTGAATATGGAACATGATGCCATGAAAACTTCCTTTGCTGATGCACTAAAGAGGAATGTGGCAGTAAATGAGGCGGTAAAGGTGGTGGCACCGGAAAACATACAAACAGTTGACTATAAAGAGACAGTAATAAAAAAATGAAAGACGTTGTGATGGAAAGGGCAAATCCAGTGATTAAACAGACACTTGATAAAGAGAAGACAGTGGTAATATCAGGCATAAGCGAATCCCAGGAGCCAACATGGCAGGGGAGACTCGAAGAAAATAAAGCTAGGGTTGTAGACCTGGTAAGAAAGCTTGGAGTAGTTTGTGGTCCTGAGGATATTGCAAACATTCACCAACTAGGCAAATATTCAAGGGAAGGAAAGCAGAGACCAACAAAAGCAACCTTTGAGAGAGGGGAAGCATGTAGAGAAATATTGATGAGAAAAAAAGTCTAAAAGACCTTCAAAAATTCAAAGAAGTGTTCATTAGACTATACAGAACACAGGAAGAGATGGGGAAGATAAAAAACTTGTTGCAAGAGGCAAGAAGGTTAAATGATGAAAGAAATGGAGAAGAGAAGAAAAATTTTCATTTCAGAGTTCATCCAGACAAAGGGAATATAAAGAAGATAATGACAGAAAATCAGGGGATGGGACCTCATTAAGATTGTTATACACAAATGCTGATGGATTAACTGGTAAGGCAGTAGAATTAAAAGATAAGATTCACAACAGTAAGGCAGATATAGTAGCAATTACAGAGACTAAGTTGAGTGAGGACATAAACATTGTCACAGTTTTTCCTAAGGGCTTCGAATATTAAGGTTTGAAAGATCTGAGAGGACTGGTGGAGGGATAGCACTGCTCATAAGTGAAAGGATTCAAGTTGATGAAATAAACTTGGCTATAGAAAGTGAGTTCAAGGAATTTCTTGTTGCTCGCATAAATACTGGGTCAGGAGTATTATAATAAATGTTGTATATAACCCACCAAGGAGCCAAAGTAGGCTAGAAGTTTATGAGGAATGTCATATAGGTACTACTGAAGTCATGAACTCAGTTGTTAACATGGCACGGGAGAGAAAATGTGGGATTTTGGATATGGGAGATTTTAATCATAAAGAGATAGATTGGATAAATCTTGACCCACACAGTGGTGAGGACTCATTCGGGGCAAGATTCCTAGATTGCGTACAAGGGAATTTCCTACACCAACATGTAATAGAACCAATGAGGGCCAGGGGTAGGGATGAGCCATCACTACTTGATCTAGTATTCACAGATAATGTGTTGGATATTAAAAAAATTGAGTATGAACCACCAATTGGAAACAGAGAGCACTGTGTGTTGTTGATGAAGTATATCATTGAAGATATTCTGCCTGAGAGTAGAGGCACTGAGGACATCAGGAGGAACTATCCGAAAGGAGATTACATCAAAATGAATGAGCTTTTTGCAGTTATTGACTGGAGAACCTTATTTATCAACAAATCTGTACAAGAAATATATGACATCTTTTGTGAGAAATATGGGAAGATTGTATATTGCTGCATACCTGTCACGAAGGTAGGTGTGATTCATGCCAGAGAGAAATGGTTTGATAATGAATGTAATAGAGCTAAGGAGTGGAGAGACAAATGCTGGAAAAGGCATAGGAGGAGAAAAAACATAAATGCCTGGCAAACCTACAAAAGAGCAAGAAATGATTACCTAAGTTAAATAAGAGAGGCAGAGAGAGACTATGAGAGGGGCATCACCAGGAAGGCTAAAGAAAATCTCACGCTTTTCCACAGCTTTATCAGAGGAAAACTGAAGGTAAAAGAACAGGTTTTAAGGCTAAAGAGAGAGGATGGAAGCATCACTGAGACGGATGAAGAGATCTGCAAAGAATTGAACAAGGAGTTTCAGTCAGTATTTACAGTAGAAAATACCCCACCCTATCAGATTGCAGAGATAGAAGCTCAAGGGCCGGTATTAGAGAACATCAACCTTACTGCCACAGAGGTATGAAAAAACGCTGATGGAATTAGATGTTCATAAAGCTACAGGTCCTGATGATATATCCCCTAATGTACTTAAAAAATGCGCAAACTCAATATCAGTATCACTAAGTATCATATTTAAAAAGTCACTGGAGTCAGGGGAGATTCCAAGATGCTGGAAACAAGCAAACGTGATACCTGTCTTCAAAAAGGGAATGAGGGATGCGGCTGTGAACTATAGACCAGTTTCCTTGACCAGCATAGTTTGCAAAGTTATGGAGAAACTATTAAGGAAACATATCTCTCTTCACTTGGAATCCTTCAACTTTTTGTCAGTGAGGCAATATGGCTTCAGAGAAGGTAAATCAACAGTAACAAATTTATTAGAATTTTATGATGAGGTAAGCCGAATCTTACAGGAAAGAGAGGACTGGGCAGATTGCATATTTCTAAACTTCCAGAAAGCGTTTGACACTGTTCCACATGGGGGACTTATTAGGAAGCTACAAGCAATGGCTAAAATAGGTGGAAATGTCTTGGAATGGATAAAAACTTACTTAGAAGGAAGGGAACAGAGGGTTAGAGTAAGACACTCAGTGTCTGAATGGAGAAGAGTTAGTAGTGGAGTTCCACAGGGTTCAGTTTTAGGGCCACTTTTGTTCCTTGTATATGTAAATGACCTACCAGAGTCTGTAAATTCATTCATGAATATGTTTGCAGATGATGCAATGATTGTGAAGAAAGTAGGTAACAAGAACAATGGTAGAGAACTTCAGGAAGATCTAAATAGTCTGCATGAGCGGTCAGAAAAGTGGGTAAAAAAATTGAATACTTCAAAATGTAAGGTAATGAGAATGGGTACAAGTGCAAGAAGGCCCAAGCTTGACTACTCGGTGGCTGGAGTACAACTTCAAGAGACAGAAAATGAGAGAGATCTTGGAGTAAACATACCAGCAGATTTGTCTCCAGAAATATAAATAAATGGCATAGTAAGGGCAGCATATGCATTCTTATCAAATGTAAGGGTAGCCATCAGGCACATGGACAAGGAAATATTCAGGAATATTAATGTAACCAATGTGAGGCCAAAACTCAAATATGCAGCTCCCTTTTGGAATCCGCACTTGAAAAAGCACATAGCTAAGCTTGAAAAAGTTCAAAGACGTGCCACGAAACTGGTGCCAGAAATACGTAATCTCAGTTATGATGAGAGGCTGAGGGAATTAGACTTACCATCACTCGAAGCTAAAAGATTGAGGGGGGATATGGTGACAGTCATTAAATTCCTTCATGGTTATGACAGAGTGGATAGGGATCGATATTTTGATATGGCTGGCTCAAGAACTAGAGGTTATAGTTTGAAGCTTCGTAAGAAAACTTCTTTGCAGGATGTAAGGAAATACTTTTTCAGTGTAAGAGTAGTTGATAACTGGAATTCGCTAAGCGAGGAGGTAGTTAATGCTACCTCAATCCATAGTTTTAAGGACAGGTATGATAAGTATTAAGTATAAAATGG
>JAXCGZ010004888.1:0-20000 GCA_037179515.1 Halocaridina rubra | reverse complement strand
ATTACAGATTCACCTTCTGTGGTGTGTAGTTGGTAGCGCCTTGACTTTGTAATTATAAGTCCTAGGTTCAAGTCCCGGTCGGGGTAAAAATTTATTTATGTTTTTACATATGTAATGTGCTTATTTGGTATTTGTATGGCCCAAATGAGATTGGGAATTGAATTAAATGCGAAAATGAAGCCACGAGTGAGGTTGGGGAATTTGTAATATGAAAATAGTGGCATTCAGATAGAATGCGTTCATTCCTAAGTGTAGCAGATATAAGCAATAAGGTTGGATTCCTTTTAACCTTGTGTGGTGTGTAGTTGGTAGCGCCTTGAGTTAGTAATTATAAGTCCTAGGTTCAAGTCCTGGTCGTGCTAAAAGATGATTCATGTTTTCAAATATGTAGCGTGCTTATTTGTTTATTGTATGGCCCGAATGAGATTGGGAATTGAATTAAATGTAAAAATGAAGCCACGAGTGAGGTTGGGAAATCTTTAATATGAACATAGTGGCATTCAGATAGAATGCATTCAGTCCTAAGTATAGCAGATATAAGCTATAAGGTTGAATTCCTTTTAATCTTCTGTGGTGTGTAGTTGGTAGCGCCTTGACTTAATAATTATATGTCCTAGGTTCAAGTCCCGGTCAGGGTAAAATATGATTCATGTTTTCATATATGTATTGTGCTTATTTGGTTATTGTATGTCCCGAATGAGATTGGGAATTGAATTAAATGCGAAAATGAAGCCAGGAGTGAGGTTGTGGAATCTGTAATATAAACATAGTGTCATTCAGATAGAATACATTCATTCCTAAGTATAGCAGATTTAAGCTATTAGGTTGGATTCCTTT
The DNA here is from genome assembly GCA_037179515.1 of Halocaridina rubra. Taxonomy (NCBI): domain Eukaryota; kingdom Metazoa; phylum Arthropoda; class Malacostraca; order Decapoda; family Atyidae; genus Halocaridina; species Halocaridina rubra. The sequence continues at coordinate 19,163 of JAXCGZ010004888.1, read as the reverse complement.
TAATCTTCTGTTTTGTGTAGTTGGTAGCGCCTTGACTCAGTAATTAAAAGTCCTAGATTTAATTCCCAGTCGGGGTAAAAACTGATTCATATTTTCACCTATGTAATGTGCTTATTTGGTTAATATATATATATATATATATATATATATATATATATATATGTATATATATATATATATATATATATATATATATATATATATATATATATATATATACATATATATATATATATATATATATATATATATATATATATATATATATATATATATATATATATATATATATTTATATATATATATATATATATATATATATATATATATATATATATATATATATATATATATATATATATATATATATATATATATATATATATTTATATTTGGATTCGGTTTTACGTCATGAACTCCCTTTTCTAGTAAGGGGTAGGACAGTTGTCTTCTTACGAAGGACTTGTTTAGGCAGATGTAATCGTTACCCTAAGTGTATGCCCTTACTAACCTCAGTCCGTGATGTGGTGCGAACTCTTGACCTGCCGCCTTAGAGGCGCAGACGCTACCATTTAGCCACGGAGTCTACATATATATATATATATATATATATATATATATATATATATATATATATATATATATATATATATATATATATATATATATATATATATATATATATATATATATATATACATATGTTCCGGTTTTATGTCACGGACTCTCTTTTCTATCAAGGTCTAGGACGGTTGCCTTCTTGCGTAGGACTAGTTTTGGCAGATGTAATCCTTTCCCTGAGTGCATGCCTTTGCTAACCTCAGACCGTGACGGGGCACGAGCCCTCGACCTGACGCCTCAGAGTCGCGGACACCACCACTTGAGCCAAGGCGACTACTATATATATATATATATATATATATATATATATATATATATATATATATATATATATATATATATATATATATATATATATATATATATATATATATATATATATATATATATATATATATATATATATATATATATATATATATATATATATATATATATATATATATATATATATATATATATATATATATATATATATATATATATATATATATATATATATATATATATATATATATATATATATATATATATATATATATATATATATATATATATATATATATATATATATATATATATATATATATATATATATATATATATATATATATATATATATATATATATATATATATATATATATTTATAAAGGAAGCCCATCAGTGAAACAACACATGGCATATAAACACTATATTTCGGGTCTGTTGTGTTTCAATGTGGCCGAATATAAATTCTTGCTTTTACCTGTGGGTAGAGTGACAAAATACATTAGTAATGTATCATATTATTCCCTGCTACCTATATAAGCATATGATAATCCATTCTCGTCGGCGATTAACAGTTATCCTATTTCTATTGGATATAAAGGAGATGAAGTAAAGAACACTTTGTTTATTGGCGGATTTCTGAAGAGGTGGTGTTTTGAGACTTAGTAACGTTAAGTAATATTTGCAAATTTTTAATACAATGGAAAATATCTACCTAATCAATCGAAAATATTCTTTCTAATGACTTATGCAATAGGAATATATAAAGTGTAAACTAATTATACAATATATGTACATACATAACACTCCTTCCCCCTTATGGAAAAGTTCATTTTTTTGCAAGTCTCATCGTCCTGGCGGAATACCTTTATTAGGTCTGGTTGATGGACTTTTTGTACTCATACTAGACTTAGTCAACACTCTACATTTTGTCAAACCTGTCCCTGATCATTTGCCACTGATCTGCCTCTTAACTGATTTACATATTTTCTATGCACAATATCGTCTACTTCAAAGTCATAATTTAAATATATTTTCTTGTTTTTAACAATACGTTGTTTCCATTTATCATTGCTGTCATAAACACGTACCATGACATTATCACTCCCCTTGAAATGTCTTGCTCTCTCTAGATTTTCCATTTGAATCCATCCACGATTAACCTGTTCAGTCTGGAAACTAGGAACAACCAGATCCATTTTGGTCCTGATTCTCCTTCACATTAACAAAATTGATGGAGATTGTCCTGTAGAGGCATGTTCTGTTGCTCTATACTGAAGCAAAAACCTACTAATATTATTAACTACATTATTTTGCACAGCTCCTCTACATTTTATATTATGTTTGAAAGTCTGCACAAACTGTTATGTATTTAAGCAGTTATGTATTTTGTCAAAGATATTCTCCATTTAAAATTACCGCTTTCTATAAGCAAATAAATAACATTCTTAAGTACAAAGAGTATGACTTGAAAGAAACCTATATAGGATGTAATTCTTTTATATTTGATTCAATGTAAAGTACTTATGGTTTTGATCCCTCTAAGTAGATTCTCATTTGTTCTTGTAATTTGATTAGTCGTAAGTTTATGTAACATATTATTAACTTCTTCTACATAAACCCTGTTGAGGAAGGAGTGTTTTATATACCTCTTATTAATCCTAAGTCATCTGTGACGAAAATGGGATATGCGATATATTAACACATTCATATAATACAGAGGCCTACACTCGGCAACATAAAAGATATCTACAAGATTATTATCATTCTTGCAGGTAAGAAACACATTATTGGACGACGAGATGAATGAACTCAGAAGAAAGAGTTGTGAGGGGAGAAAATAATAACCGATAATCAGTTCCTGCCAGATATCTTCCGCTCAAGAGGACATCGTACCTCAGGCAACCAGGAAGATTCTTACGTCAGCCAGCAAAAAACCCTCAGCAGCAGACGGAAAGAAAACATTCGTTAATATAATTTTATGAATGTGTATAAGCTAAGTAATTTTTAAATAAATGCATGTATATTATGTAGTAAAGGTTATACAGTACCTGGATTAAGATAAAGATAATTATATGATAAGGTAAAGATAGTTAAAGGAGAGTAATTAGGCTAAGCCTATAATAAATAAAGGCACAAGAATGACTTCTCAAATACCAGCACCACCTCATTTTTCTATTGAATGTGACCCTAGAACAGTGGCACATAGGTGGAGGAAATATATTGATTCATTTGAAATCTATTTGGATTGTTTGGTCACGAAAACTGACAAGCAGAGGGTTAGCATCCTACTGCACATAGCAGGCCTAGAGGTTCAGGATATATTTAAAACACTAACCCCTGAGGATAATGCATATAATAAAGCCGTAGAAGCATTAGGGAACTATTTTAACCCCAGTGAAAATATCAGGTACGAAGGTAGTGTATTCATGGCACTTGAGCTTCGAGAAAATGAGAGTATAGATATGTTTGTCACAAGATTAAAGAAGCACAGTCAATTTTGCAAATATGATACCCATAACTCTGAGGAAGACTTAATAGTCGATTTAGTCATTTGTTAATGCAAATCCAGTGAGCTTAGAGAAAAGCTATTACAAACTAAAGACTTGAATCTCCAAAAGTTGTTGGAAATTGCAAGAGCTTATGAACAGTCTCGAGTTCAGAATAAAAGGATTGAGGAAAATTATCAAAAACCTCAGTCTGGAAGTGTAAATAAAGTAATGCAGTACAAACAACCGAATAAATCAGGCTCAAGTAACCATAAATCACAAAAAACAGGAAACTTTGAAAAAAGGTATAAGAACAATACTTACAATTACTGGCAAGGGAATACAGCACAGACACCTAATAGTAACAAATATAAAGAATGTTACAGGTGTTGTTATAAAAATCATCATCCGAATGATAGATATAAGTGTCCTGGTTATAACAATGTGTGCCAGTTTTGTGGATATTATGGACATTTTTCCAGGAAATGTCTTAAGAAACAAACAAAACAAGCTGAAAAGAAAAACATACATTGTACAAAAGAAAGAGAGCAAGAAAACTTAGAACAAGAAAACTTTGCTTTCCAACTAAATCCCACTCACACAAATAAGAGAATAATGTGTGAAGTACAAGTAAATGGAAAAAAATATAAAAATGTAGTTAGATGCAGCTGCAGATATAACTGTGAATTCAGAAGTAGCCAAGAGTATACCTTATCTGAAAATAGAGGAGGACACAAGTTCCTTAATCACAGATTACAGTAATTGAAAGATTGAAACAATAGGAAAAGCTGAAGTTATGGTAAAATATAAGAAACAAATTGTGGAATTACCAGTTGTAATAGTAACAGGAAATAGAAAGGGATTGTTAGGTTTAAACTGGATAAAAGGCCTAAAGCTAAACTTTCCAGAATTGATAAAGAAAGCAAATTTAAAAATAAATAGTATAAGTACAAAAGATCTGATGGAAGAGTATGAAACAATTTTTAAGCCAGGTTTGGGTACTATAAACAATGTGACTGCAAACTTAGAATTAAAGGAAGATGAAATGCCAAAATTTTTGCCACCCAGACAAATACCTTTTGCACTGAAAACTGAAGTCGAAAAAGAAATATTGAGACTAGAGGAAGAAGGAAAGTGGCAAAAGGTAAAATATAGTCAGTGGGCTACACCTTTAGTACCCATAGCAAAGCGTGATGGAGGAGTAAGACTATGTGGTGATTATAATGTCACAGTGAACCCACAGTTAAAAGTTGCTCAACATCCTTTACCTAACCCTAGTATTATGTTTGCTACTATGGGAGGTTGTAAGGTATTCTCGAAAATAGACTTGAAAAATGCTTTTCGGCAGTTAACAATGGACGAAAAGTCACACGAAATATGTACACTAAATACTCATTTAGGGTTATATCAACCGAAAAGACTACCCTATGGAGTAGCAAGCAGTCCAGCCTTATGGCAAGAGACTATGGACAAGCTATTCACAGGATTAGATGGTGTTTTCTGCTTTGTAGATGACATAGTTGTTGGGGGGGAAGATGAACAACAGCATAATCAGAGATTAAAGGAAGTACTAGATAAAATGAAGGAAAATGATATGAAGATAAACAAGAATAAATGTCTATTCAATGTATCATCAGTAAATTATTTAGGATTTGTAATAGATGAAAATGACATTCACAAACTAGAAGATAATATAAAAGCAGTATGGGAAGCTAAAGTACCAGCAAATGTTAAAGAGTTGCAAGCATTTCTTGGATTAGTAACATTCTATAGAAAATTTATTAAAGATTTAGCAACAATAGCTCATCCCTTATACCAGCTATTAAAGAATGAGGTAAAGTGGAAATGGTCACAGGAGTGTCAGAATGCTTTTGAAAATATTAAAAAGATTTGTTCTAATGATTTTTTTAGTACACATTAAAGAAAATCTTCCTTTAAAATTAGTATGTGACGCCTCACAAGTTGGAATAGGTTGTGTCTTAGCACATGAAATACCAGATGAAACAGAAAAACCTATTGCATTTGCTTCAAGATTGTTGAATAAAGCTGAGCAAAATTATTCTCAAATAGAGAAGGAAGGCTTATCGTTGATCTATGGAGTTAAGAAATTTCACATGTATTAGTATGGAAAGAAAATGTTTGCTTTGGCCACTGACCATAAGCCACTATTAGCTATCTTAGGTCCAAAAGCAGGACTACCAATGCTAGTTGCAGCTAGACTCCAGAGATGGGCAATAATATTAGCTGCTTATAATTACTCATTAGAGTATAGACCCACTAGTAAAATGGGAAATGCAGATGCATTGTCACGATTACCAGTAGAAAAAGCACCAGAAGGGCATGAAAAGTCCATACTATTTATTGAAACTCAGAACTTACCCTTAAGAGCAAAGAACTTTGGACAAAGCACAACAAAAGATAAGGTCCTATATAAATTAAAGGAATATTTGATGACAGGAAATGATAAGTCCTTAGAAGGAGAAGAGTGTCAAGCTTATAAAGCAGTTAAGGAAGAATTAAGCATAGAACAAGACTGTATCTTGAGAGAAGCTAGAGTAGTAATTCCTATGCCACTCAGTAAAAAAGGTTTTAGAAGAAATACATGATGGTCATCAAGGAATTTTAAAGTCAAAAGCTATAGCCAGAAGTTTCATATGGTGGCCAAATGTAGATAAAGATATAGAGGATTATATAAAGGATTGTCAGGATTGTGCATTACAGCAAAACAACCCTAAGTCAATAAGTTTACACCCATGGGAATGTGCAAGATATCCATATCAGAGACTGCATATTGATTATGCAGGACCCTTTCTGGGAAATTCTTATTTAGTAGTAGTTGATGCTTATAGCAAATGACCTGACATCATTCCAATGCAGACAACAACTTCTCTAAATACGATTAAAGTCCTCATGACATTATTTTCTACTCATGGTATTCCAGAGAGAGTAGTTACAGATAATGGTCCTCAGTTCTGTTCAGAAGAGTTTGAGAATTTCATAAAGGTAAATTGCATTAGACATACACTATCTGCACCCTATCACCCAGCAACAAATGGTGAAGCAGAAAGAATGGTACAAACCTTTAAAAATGCAATGAAAACGTGTAATGCTAATGCCATGAACATTCATAATTCTCTTAATAAGTTTTTACTCACATATAGGACAACACCTCATACAGCAACAGGTGTTTGCCCTTCAATTTTATTGATGGGAAGGAGACTCAGATCTAAGTTAGATCTACTTCTACCTGACTCAAAAGGTAAAAAAGAAAATGAAATATATGAAAGGTTGAAAGGAATTGGAAAGATTAGACAATTCAGTGAAAATGATAGCGTAGTTATCAGAATGTATAACAATAAGGAAAAATGGTCTAAAGGAAGAGTTAAAAAGAAGTTAGGAAATCTGAACTACGAAGTAGAATTGGATGATGGCAAGGTAGTCAGACGACGCATTGACCAGCTACAACCCAGTGGTAAAGAACCAGGGAGATCAGAAAGAGTTGAGTCTGTATTACCTGATCGGAGGAACGGAGGAAAGCCTCCAGAAATATTAGAATTATAAGGAAATATGTAGTAATATAGTTACCTTACTTTAATATGCATCCTATGTGTAATTTTGTATCTCATGTAACTTATTATTTAAATAAAAGGGGCCAATTCATTTTAGGGGAAAGGAGGCCGTTATGTATATAAGCAGTTATGTATTTTGTCAAAGATATTCTCCATTTAAAATTACCGCTTTCTATAAGCAAATAAATAACATTCTTAAGTACAAAGAGTATGACTTGAAAGAAACCTATGTAGGATGTAATTCTTTTATATTTTATTCAATGTAAAGTACTTAAGGTTTTGATTCCTCTAAGTAGATTCTCATTTGTTCTTGTAATATGATTAGTCGTAAGTTTATGTAACATATTATTAACTTCTTCTACATAATAAACCCTGTTGAGGAAGGAGTGTTTTATATACCTCTTATCAATCCTAAGTCATCTGTGACGAAAATGGGATATGTGATATATTAACACATTCATATAATACAGAGGCCTACACTCGGCAACATAAAAGATATCTACAAGATTATTATCATTCTTGCAGGTAAGAAACACATTACAGACCATTCATGATAGGGTGCAGATCTTGTATGAGAAAAACCATTTGATTTCAAAAAATTAGCAAATTCTTCAGAAAAATATTGTGTTCCATCATCAGTAACAACTCTTTCTGGTAATCCATGAGTAGCAAATACTGGCATAAGTACCGACATGGTAGCATGTGTAGTAGTACTTGACATAGGAGTTATTTCAGGCCATTTACTATAAGCATTAACAATTATCAAGTAATACCCTCCTAAAAATGGACCTGCAAAATCTAAATGAATACGCTGCCACACCTTCTGCGGATACTCCCATGGGTGCAGACGTGCTGGTGGCGGGTTATTTTGATGCGCATTTCAGCTTTCGCATTATTTTACATATCTCTCAACATCCTTGTCAATGTTTGTCCACCATGCAAATGATCTGGCAATTACCTTTGACTTAATAATACCTAAATCTTCTACATGGATTTCCTTCAGAGCCTGACTCTGCAATATTTTAAGGATAACTACTCTAGCATTTTGCATATTACATCCATTTGCAATGGTTAATTCTGACCAAATTTGTAAATATGGTTTCAACTCTTCTTGGCTTTGACTTAGAATTTTGACAAAACTGGGTCATTTTGTTTTCTGAGCTATTTCCTAAGAGTTGACAGGAAAACTAAGCTTATCAACCATTAAAATACTATATAAAATTCCAAGTGGAGCATCATCTACTGGCAATCTGGACAATACATCTGCATTTCCAATCTTATTTGTGGAATTATATTCCAACTCATATGAAAATGCAGCTAACATAATATCCCATCTTTGTAATTTAGCTGCAACAATTATTGGTACTTCTGCTTTTGAGCCTAATATAGCTAGTAATGGCTTATGATTTGTCACTAAAGTGAATTTCTGCTTGCCATATAAGTAAATATGGAACTTCTTAACACCAAATACTTAAGCTAGTCCCTCTTTCTCTATTTGAGAGTAATTCTTCTCAGCATTGTTTAATGAACGTGAAGCAAAGACTTATAGGCCTCTCGACTCCGTCTGACATAACGTGAGAAAGGACTACTCCTATTCCTACAGATGATGCATCACATGTAAGTCATGTGTGAGAAACCTTTTAGAAAGTAATTAACTTTTTATACTATCGAATGCATACTAACAGTCTTCTGACCATTCCCAATCAACACCTTTTTATAATAATTCATACAAAGGGTGTGCTACTGTAAAAAGGTTGGGTATAAAATTACCATAAAATGTTACTAACACCAGGAAAGACTGTAACTCGCCAACTTATTTAGGAACTTTAACCTCATATATCGCTTTCACCTTATCATTTATCTTACGAGCTCCATGTTCATCTATCTTGAAGCCTAAATATTCTGCATACTTTACTTGGAAATTACATTTGACTTTCTTTACCTTCAAGCCATTTTTTCCAAAGCACTTGAAAACTGCTTCAAGTCTCTGCTGATGTTCTGCTATAGTCTTTCCTGCAATGAGAATATCATCTACAAATACCAAAAACATATTCCATTCCAGTCAATATTTTGTCCATTGTCTGCTGCCATAAAGCAGTGTTGCAAGCTATCCCATAAGGTAGACACTTAGGTCTATACAATCCTAAGTGTGTATTAAATGCACATATATCCTGAGACTTCTCATTTAACTCCAACTGTTGAAAGGCTAGTTTGAGGTCTTGTTTTGAAAAGACTTTACACTTGCCTAATTTGGTGAACATATCAGCTGGCCTAGGTAATGGGTGTTGGACTGTTTGTAGTTGTGGTTTTACCAAAATTTTATAATCACCACATATTCTGATACCTTTATCGTCTTTTACTACTGGAACTAATGATGTGGCCTTTTAGAATATGTTACCTTATCCCATTATTCTTTAGCTACTAGCTTATGGATTTCTTTTTCAGCCAATGGTTTTAGTGTATATGGAATTTGTCTGGGAGCACAAAGCTTTGGAGTGGAGTCTGATCTGAGACACAAAGAAGCTTTTACATATGTAACCTTTCCAACATTATCATCAAATATACCACCATATAATAGTAAATAACTTTTACATTGTGCATAATTTCTGTGATATCTCATGTATCTTTAGTAGTCCTACTTTCAACCAAGATAGACCCATTAAAGGTGGTCTGTTACCTGTTACTACTGACAAAGATAGATTTTTATACACTTTATGGTGCTAGGTTGTATAGTTAAACCTGGAATTTTAGCAGCAATATTTTCTGGAATGATTTATACTTGAGCACCTGTATCCAGTAACATGGGAATGACTTGATAATTTAATATCACATCTACAATCATATGGTCATCGCTTCGCCTATAGCTATAAACCTTGAGCACATTTTATTCACTATTATTTTCGCTTTCTTGTATTATTTTTCGAAATGACTTCTTGAAAAAATATATTTTAGCAAAATAACCTATTATCTTACAGTTACTACACTCTTTGCCAATGGCTTGACATTTGTTCAGCTCAAAATATCTGTGTCCTTTACTACAACATCTGGTACAGTCATCAGCAGAATTTTGTACTCTTTATTACAATGAGGCTTACTTTTTTATACAAATGTAAATATTCTTTCTAATGAATTATACAAAAGAATTAGAAAATACAAAGTAATTATATAAATATGCACATACAAAACAAGGTCCAAACTGGACCCCTTCTCAATCACAAGTGCTTGTTAAGTGGCCCAGTTAGGACCAGGAATATTCTGTTATGCTCTGTGTTGTTTCACTAATGGGTTTACTTATCATTAATGTTGTATGTTAACAGCTTGTGCTTTTATATATATATATATATATATATATATATATATATATATATATATATATATATATATATATATATATATATAATATATATATATATATATATATATATATATATATATATATATATATATATATATATATATATATATATATATATATATATATATATATATATATATATATATATATATATATATATATATATATATATATATATATATATATATATATATATATATATATATATATATATATATATATATATATATAAGCACAAGCTGTTAACATACAACATTGTGCATTTATGTATATATATATATATATATATATATATATATATATATAATATATATATATATATATATATATATATATATATATATATATATATGTGAAAACATGAATAATTTTTTACCCCGACCGGGACTCGAACCTTAAGGTTGGATTCCTTTTAACCTTCTGTGGTGTAGTGGTAGCGCCTTGACTTAGTAAACATTAGTCCTAGGTTCGAGTCCCGGTCGGGGTAAAAAATGATTCATATATATATATATATATATATATATATATATATATATATATATATATATATATATATATATATATATATATATATATATGTGGAAACATGAATAATTTTTACCCCGACCGGGACTTGAACCTGGGACATATAATTCCTATGCTAAGGCACTACCAATTGCACCACAGAAGGTCTTAAAAGGGAAACGCACCTTACTGCTTTTATCTGCTATATAGGGATGAATGCATTCTATCTGAATGCCACTCTGTTCATATTACAGCTTCCCCCAACCTCACTCGTAGCTTCGTTTTCTCATTTAATTCAACTCCCAATCTCATTCAAGACCAGCAGTAATCAAATAAGCACATTACCATATGTGAAAACATGAATAGTTTTTACCCCGACTGGGACTTGAACCTGGGACTTATAATTACTATGCCAAGGCGCTACCAACTACACCACAGTAGGTCTTGAAAGGGAAACACACCTCACAAGTTTTATCTGCTATACAGGGATGAACGCATTCAATCTGAATGCCACTCTGTTCATAATATAGTTTCCCCCAACATCACTCATGGCTTTGTTTTCGCATTTAATTCAACTCCCAATCTCATTCGGGACCAACAATAATCAAATAAGCACATTACCATATGTGAAAACATTAATAATTTTTACCCTGACCGGGACTTGAACTTTGGATATATAATTACTATGCCAAGGCGCTATCAACTACACCACAGTAGGTCTTAAAAGTGAAACACATTGCCATATATGAAAACATTCAGATAGAGTGTGTTCATCCCTGTATAGTAGATAAAAGCTGTAAGATGTGTTTCCATTTTAAGACCTCCTGTGGTGTAGTTGGTAGCGACTTGGCAGAGTAATTACATGTCCCAGGTTCAGGTCCTGGTTGGGATAAAAATTATTCATGTTTTCACATATTGTGACGTGCTTATTTGATTATTGTTGGTCCTGAATGAGATTGGGAGTTGAATTAAATGAGAAAACAAAGCAATGAGTGAGCTTGGGGGAAACAATAATATGAACAGAGTGGCATTCAGATAGAATACATTCATTCCTGTATAGCAGACAGAAGCTGAAAGGTGTGTTTCCCTTTTAAGACCTTCTGTTGTGTAGTTGGTAGCATCTTGGCATAGTATCTTTATATCTCAGGCTCAAATCCTGGTCGAGGTAAAAATTATTCATGTCTTCACATATTGTAATGTGCTTATTTGATTATTGTTGGTCCCGAATTCGATTGGGAATTGAAATAAATGTGAAAACGAAGCCACGAGTGAGGTTGGGGGACACTGTAATATGAACAGCAAACAGCTTATGAAACAATCCCCTATCTGCGAGACTACAGAAAGAGACACAATACAAACCTCTCTTATCGCCGTCCACGCACAAGAGACTTCTCCTGGAGAGATGGCTCTTACAACCCTAGACACTCACAAGCATACAAATTTGAGAAGGCCCGATCATACCATGGCACGTACTCAAATCAGTGTTACCCATCCAATGACAGGTACACACATCAGGATCCATGGGCTAACCCCAGAACACACTAAAATGATGAATTCCCAGCAGACTCACGCAGTCGAAACACATCATGGACAATTCCAAGAACAAACTACAACTATGACTATGGATACCACCCTGATGAAACATGGAAAGAATGTAACATTAGTACATGTGAACGCTCAGTCCATTCTCGCTCATTTTGAGGAAATAATAATGCTAACAAAAGATTACAACATAGACATCCTCTTTGTAAGTGAAACTTGGCCTCCTCCTATAACTGAAAATAAATATGTGAATATCCCAGAGTTTAAATTATTTTGCAATGACCATGGCCGAGGGGGTGGGGTCTGTATTTATGTTAGAAATTATCTGCGTGCATCAGAGATAACCACAGGTCTAGAAAACACTGAAGAGCTCGAAGATTTATGGATCACTGTGCAATATCAGAAACTTCCATCTTTCATTGTAGGGTGTGTTTACCGTCACCATAAAGCACCTACCAGTTCATTCAGTCATCTGCTAGAAACATTCAGAAATATCTGTGTGTGCCATAAACCCATATACATACTTGGTGACTTTCAGATAACAAAATGAAAAGGGTGATCAACACTGTGAAGTTAACACAAATAGTGACAAAACCGACCCGCATAACCCCTAATTCTAGGACTCTAATTGATCTGATAATAACAAATAAAGTGGAAAGTATACCCTATTGGGAAGTAGTTCCCTGCCCAATTGCAGACCACGAGCTCATCATTGCTATGCTAAACATAAACAAGCCCAAAAGGAAGCCTCTCTTCAAGACATTCCGGTATCTAAAAAATTACTCCCCTGATATCTTTAGTGAAACATTAATCATCAACACAAATGTACTTAATAGAATTAAATACACAGATAACGTCGATTTGCAGGTTTAGATTCTAACAAAAGTCTTTTGTGAATGCTTAGGTAGTTGTGCACCTAATGTAAGAAGAAAATTAACCCTCCCCTTAGCCCCCTGGCTAACTAATGACATCAAAGAGGCAATGCAAATAAGAAATCAAACACAAAAAGAGCTAAAAATTAATAGATATGATATGACTCTCCGAGAATGGTATAAAACAAAAGAAACGTGTCAGATTCTCATCAAAGTAAGTAAAAAAGACTTTTACAAAAAACAATTTAATGACTCTAGACATGATACAGCAGCAACATGGAAAGTGATAAGAAGCATGATACCAAATGAAAAGACTACCTCAGAAAGTTATGAAAATATGGAGTTGAAAGACAAAGCGGAAAACTTTAACAACTATTTTGCTAACATTGGCAAAAATACATATGAGAAAACACAAGGAAACATCAACTCAGTGAATATGAGTACTTCAAAATAAATGCTATCGATTGTGCTACCCTAATTCTTACCATAAAGAGCCTAAGAAACTCTGGCTCTTATGGTCCAGATGGTATACTATTTCAGTTCATCAAAGATGCTCTACCCATGATTGTATCTTATATTCTAACTATTATGAACACTTCTATTGTTACTAAAAAGTTTCCAGACTCTTGGTAATAATCACATGTAATACCTCTGCATAAAAAGGGGGACAGAGATGATGTGACAAACTATCGTCCGACTTCCCTGCTACCCATTTGCTCTAAAATATTAGAAAAAATTATTGCATGCCAACTTATGTCATATATAGAGTTAAATAGACAATTATCTATTAACCAACATGGTTTCAGACCGAAACTCTCGACAGAAACTGCACTGCTCAGAGTTATAAATAGTATCTATAATAATATAGATATGAAAAAAATGTCTCTGCTTGTATTATTAGACTTATCAAAAGCCTTTGACAGTGTAAAACATGAAATTCTTATAAGTAAATGTACTAACCTAAATATTGATTCAAGCTGGTTTAGAGAGTATCTGTCTAATCGTAAACAGTCTATACGTCTTAACAACATTATCTCTATGCCAAAAAAATTATCATTTGGTGTTCCACAGGGATCAGTACTTGGTCCTATCCTCTTCTTCATTTACGTAAATGATCTATGTTCTTTAATTTCTGCCTGTCTAGTCGTAAAATATGCAGTTGACACTCAACTACTCCTTATGGTGATATTAATAATTTTCCAGAGCTAACCTTAAGAGCAGAAAACACTCTGTTAAAAATTAAAACCTATATTCAAGAAATTGGGCTGTTAATTAACGAAAGTAAAACATAATGCATGTTTACTGGTTCAAGGTTCCATATAGCACAAATTCCAGAAAACACAACAATTAATTTTTGATACAGTATTATTACACATAGCAAAACAGTCAAAAACCTAGGAATTCACTTTGATAACTACATGTTGTTTGATTCCCACACAGATAAAGTATGCAAAAAGGTTACAGGAACATTAATGTACTTATCACGTATAAAAGACAATTTTGAGTCTGTCACTCGAATAACTGTTGGTGAATCTCTAAACCTAAGTCACATTAAGTACTGCACAACTGTTTGGGGAGCTACCACTAAGTCTCAGATAAACAGAATACAGAAGCTTATTAATTTTGCAGCTCGAGTTGCCCTGGGAGGAATAAGAAAATACGACCACATCACACCAGCTCTCAATAAACTTGGGTAGCTGCAGACAGAAAACAAGGTCGCCTATGCTATTTATGTTTTTGTATACAAAATTTTGGACCATCATTATCCTAGCTGGCTATTTGATTTAAAAACAGTCAGGGATATAAGGGGAATCAACACAAAACAGAGCAGTGAGCTCTTTATTCAGAGAACAAACACAGAAGCAGGTTCGAAGATGATCACTATTAAAGGGCCATCACTCTGGAACAATATTCCAGAGCGTCTTAAAAATGCATCCTCCTTCACAGATTTCAAAGGCAATCTATATAGTTTTCTTTTGGACAAATAGTTGCTACTCACACATAAACTAACCTTAATGATTTAATGCAATTTCCCTTAACACTAACCTCTCTATATGTAAACTGATATCGACTTCTCTGTTCTGTAAGTTAAGAACTAATTATTCTCATTGAAAGGAAAACAAATAAGGTAATGATGCCGATAATAACGATACTGTATCTAGTGTTATTATTACTATATTTTTAACATTATTGTTAACATTTTCATTTCATCATTATTATTTTCTTTGAAAGCTACATTTAATTAAACTGTATGTATTACCCTCTTACTTATTAGTTCAATTACAAGCCTACTTATAAGTTACTTTTACTTTTAGAAGAATAACCATTGTACATAAATGGAATTAAATGTTTGTTTGTTTGTTAGCATTCAGATAGAATGGGTTCATCCCTGTATAGCAGATAAAAGTTGTTAGATCTGTTTCCTTTTTAAGACCCGTGGATTAGTTGGTAGAACCTTGGCATAGTTCTTATATGTCCCAGGCTCAAGTCCCAGTCGGAGTAAAAGGTATTCATGTTTTCACATATGGTAATGTGCTTATTTGATTATTGTTGGTCCCGAATGAGATTGGGGCTTTAATTTAATGCGAAAACGAAGCCACGAGTGATGATTGGGGAAACTGTAATATGAACAGAGTGGTATTCATATAGAATGCGTTTATCCCTGTATAGCAGATAAAAGTTGTAAAGTGTGCTTCCCTTTTAAATCCTTCTGTGGTGTAGTTGGTAGTGACTTGCATAGTATTTATATGTCCCATGCCCTGATGTGGATAAAATTATTCATATATATATATATATATATATATATATATATATATATATATATATATATATATATATATATATATATATATATATATATATATATATATATATATATATATATATATATATATATATATATATATAAACATTCATATATATATATATATATATATATATATATATATATATATATATATATATATATATATATATATATATATATATATATATATATATATATATATATATATATATATATATATATATATATATATATATATATATATATATATATATATATATATATATATATATATATATATACATATATATATATATATATATATATATATATATATATATATATATATATATATATATATATATATATATATATATATATATATATATATATATATATATATATATATATATATATATATATATATATATATATATATATATATATATATATATATATATATATATATATTAAATAAGCACATTACATATGTGAAAACATGAATAATTTAATACTCTGACCGGGACTTGAACCTAGGACTTATACCAACTGCACACCACAGAAGGTTAAAAGGAATCCAGCCTTACAGCTTATATCTGCTATACTTAGGAATGAATGCATCCTATCTGAATGCCACCATGTTCATATTACAGATTCCCCAACTACACTCGTGGCTTCATTTTCGCATTTAATTCAAGTTCCAATCTCATTCGGGCTATACAATAATCAAATAAGCACAATACATATATGAAAACATGAATAATTTTTTACCCCGACCGGGACTTGAACCAAGGACTTATAATTACTAAGTCAAGGCTCTACCAACTGCCCACCACAGAAGGTTAAAAGGAATTCAACCTTATAGCTTATATCCGCTATACTTAGGAATGAATGCAGTCTATTTGAATGCCACTGTGTTCATATTACAGATTCCCCGACCTCACTCGTGGCATTATTTTCGCATTTAATTCAATTTCCATTCTCATTCGGGCTATACAATAATCAAATAAGCACATTACATATGTGAAAACATGAATAGTTTTTTACCATAACCAGGACTTGAACCTAGGACTTATAATTACTAGGTCAAGGCGCTACCAACTACACACCACAGAAGGTTAAAAGGAATCCAACCTAATAGCTTATATCTGATATACTTAGGAATGCATGCATTCTATCTGAATGCCACTATGTTCATATTACAGATTTCCCAACCTCACTCATGGCTTCATTTTGGCATTTAATTCAATTCCTAATCTCATTCGGGCTATGCAATAATCAAATAAGCACATTACATATGTGAAAACATGAATAATTTTTTACCCCGACCAGGACTTAAACCTAGGACTTATAATTACTAAGTCAAGTCCAGGTTGGGGTAAAATATGATTCATGTTTTCACATATGTATTGTGCTTATTTAATTATTGCATAGCTCGAATGAGATTGGGAATTGAAATAAATGCAAAAATGAAGCCCCCAGTGAGGTTGGAGAATCTGTAATATGAACAAAGTTTCATTCAGATAGAATGCGTTCATTCCTAAGTATAGCAGATATAAGCTATAAGGTTGGATTCCTTTTAACCTTGTGTGGTGTGTAGTTGGTAGCGCCTTGACTTAGTAATTATAAGTCCTAGGTTCAAGTCCCGGTCGGGGCAAAAACTGATTCATGTTTTCACATATGTAATGCGCTTATGTGATAATTGTATAGCCCGAATGAGATTGGGAATGGAATTAAATGCGAAAATGAAGCCACGAGTGAGGTTAGGGAATCTGTAATATGAACAAAGTGGCATTCAGATAGAATGTGTTCATTCCTAAGTATAGCAGATATAAGCTGTAAGGTTGGATTCCTTTTAACCTTCTTTGGTGTGTAGTTGGTAGCACCTTGACTTAGTAATTATAAGTTCTAGGTTCAAGTCCCGGTCGGGGTAAAAAATGATTCATATATATATATATATATATATATATATATATATATATATATATATATATATATATATATATATATATATATATATATATATATATATATATACATATATATATATATATATATATATATATATATATATATATATATATATATATATATATATATATATATTGTACTTTGGGAAGGTGATCAGTTTAGGTTACGGAATTAATAAGTACTTTATATATATATATATATATATATATATATATATATATATATATATATATATATATATATATATATATATATATATATATATATATATATATATATATATATATATATATATACTATATATATATATATATATATATATATAATATATATATATATATATATATAATATATAAATATATATATATATATATATATATATATATATATATAAATATATATATATATATAATATATATATATATATATATATATATATATATATATATATATATATATATATATATATATATATATATATATATATATATATATATATATATATATATATATATAAATATATTTTCGTTATTTCATTTAATGGGAGTTTCCCTACCATTATATATATATATTATATATATATTTATATATATATATATATACTATATATATATATATATATATATATATACTATATAATATATATATATATATATATATATATATATATATATATATATATATATATATATATGAACCCGTGATTGCATTTGAAGGGTGTCCCACAAGATTTAAATGAGCTTTTTTTTTGTTGTACCTAGGCTAAGTGTTGAACAGGCGAAATTAATATTGGTTTCGAGGACATGGTTAAAAATGGGACGTCAGTATTGTTAATACACGCGGTAAAAACTACCGTAACGGTAAATGAGAGCGAAATAGTTGCACGTTCCGCGCGCGCATCAGTGTCTGCATGCGTGTTGAAAGAGAAAAAACGATAAACTACATCGTGACGCTTCGGGAAGAAAATATTGAGAGCGGTACATGCATGCGTTTAGAAGTTATTACCTCGCGAGTATTCCTGAACGCTCGAGCCTTATGCGCAGAATTTTGTCGGAGTGTACGCGGATTTGTCTTTCCCTAATAACTGCTAATGGTCCCTGAGGGATCGCGAGAAATTAACTGTTATGTGCCTGCGACATGTCGCCGATCCCGCTAGTTATTCCTAGAACACGAAAGTCGCCGAATT